>VDFB02069815.1:0-57389 GCA_007258455.2 Sequoia sempervirens | reverse complement strand
ATCTAGAGGTCCATAAAGAAGGGCACCTTTCCTTGGAAAAGGCTCTTTTTCGCTTGGATCTTCACTTTCGATAGTCATTTCTTGATACTTCGTCAACTACCTCTTTTCGCTTCGTCGACAACTGCTTATGATCAACTCATCAGATGATCTAGGTGTTTGTTTCGTTGTCGAGCCAACAGTGAACGCCGAGGATGATTAACTTGGATGATTCATCAAGCTGCATCTGAATCTTGAGAATCAAGGGCGCCCCTCAATGAAAAAGGCTCTTTTTTGCCTCGTGAACTGATTTCTCCTTCGTAGTATTTCCAGAGTTGGTCAAATTTCGACCTTTTTCAGTTTCAGAAATCTCCTCCGTCGAAGATCACCATTTCTTCATGTCTCACGTTCATCGTGTATGGGTGTTTGGAAAAATGACTAAGGCATTTGACTACATAGCCTCCTCTTGGTAGCAAGGCGTGCATTCTCCAGACTTAGTCAATTTTCAACATTTTTCATTTTTGAAAATCCCCTCCATCGCAGAGCATCTTTTCAAGCATTTTCACCATGGTTTCTTTGTTGAAGCTTTTGAAGCTTAGCTTTCAGCACTTGGTACTAGCCAATCTATCATTAATGGCTGCAGAGCTCCTAACTTTGTTCCTGAAAAAATAGAAATAGACCCACCAGAGTAAAACATGTCTTTTGATGATTTCGACTTGACCAATGTGATCGTGAAGTCATTTAATCCTATCAAAATCATTTTCAATCATTTATGGGAAGGTCCTATTTTCAGGGGTTTCCTGAAAATAGGGGCGTAAAACCCTAATTTTTTATTTTTTAGAATTTTGCACATCTGTTCCTTAATAGAAACCCATAAAGCTCTTACGTTTGGTTTGACCTAAAACAGACTTTTGACAGCATTTTCACATAATTTAGCTCAATTTATACAGAATGCCAAAAATTTATTTTGGTTACAACACATATCTATTGCTAGATGAAGCTTAGAAGAGCTACGTATGCATCATATACCCATTTATATGGAGGAATGTAATCTTGAATGATAAACTTGAGTTTATTCAATATGAAATCTATGTTATGGAAAGATTTGTGAAATTACAATGGAATGCAATGGAGGTTTGGAAATAGTGTTATTTCAAATGTGCATGTAATTTACATTATGGAAAGAAAATAATTTATTGCTATGTTATGACATCATGGTTTATTCACTTGAGGTGAAAACATTGGAAATTTGACTAAGCAGAACACCGCGGTTGTTACAAAGTACCTAATGAGTCCTGCTAGGAAGAAATAAATAAATAAATAAAGCCAAAAAAAAGTTAGAAAATCAAGTGTGAAAATCAGAAAAAAAAAATTAAAAAATAAAAATTTGAACATTCAAACATAAGAGTGTGAAAGTCAGTTTTTTTTGAAGGATTTGGAGGACTCTTCAAGGTTGGTTAGAAATGATAAAAATATGAAAAACAGCATGTGCCATGAAGTTTTGTGTGGTCTCAAAGGCTTTAATTTGGGCTTGTTGGTGGGGGCTTTGCCCCTCGACCTCACCCTATATTGCAACAAGGGCACTTCTACTAGACCCCATGAGGGACGTTCCCCCTCAACCCCACGAGGGACACTACACCTCAACCCCACTAGGGGCTGCCACCCCCAAACCCCTACTCTATTATTAAAAAGCAAAAGATAAAAATCATTTTGGGCCATGTCAAATGGAAAAGAAAAAGCATATTCTTTTAACTTTTTCCCAATTAAATCCTAAGTTGGTTTGTTGAGTCAATCCCTATCTCCAATAATGCTCCTATGGCTGTCGCAACATTTGTATACTTGTTTGAGTTACAAGCACATGACTCCACATAGAGCTAGTAATGTGGGGTTGAGCAACACAAGCTCCTGGCTACCATAGTTCAAGACTCCATATTATGATATTTGTTTTTGATGCCATAGATATCATAATCCACAAGTTTTGCACACCTTAAACACTTGACAATATTTATGTATTTAAAATGTTGTTTCCATTAGCTAAGATCCACTTTTGTATGATGAGCACACAGTTATACCGAGAGGAGGGGCGAGGGAACGGGAAGGAGGGGGGGGAGGGGGAGGCGCGGGGGGGCTGAATCAGTATAACACAACTTTTACCAATTTAAAGCTTTACCAATAACTATAACACCATTCACTCAACATCAATAACTATGCACATGAGAAGAACACAATAACACCGATATTTACGTGGAAACCCTTGCAGGAGAAAACCACAGTACAAATAATGTACTTTATATATTTATGTGAATTACAATGATTGTAGGCACCAACCTCTAACCTGTTTTGTGGGCACCAACCTACAAGAAGCACCAACTCCCTCAATTTGTAGGCACCAACCCCCATAGTTTGTAGGCACCAACCTACTAGAGGCACCAACCCCTACTGCCAAGCACCAACTTAGCGAAAGATAATAACTTCAAAAACAATGTTCCACCTTCAATGTTGCTTCTTCAACAGATGATGGACAATTCTGCTCAAATATGTCTCTTAAATTTGCACCAAGTCTGCTATAAATATCTGTCTTCTATATATTCTTCTTGCAAATGTTTGCAAGCTGATCATAAATTTGCCACACTCCAAGTCTGATCACAATCTTCTCTTAAATCTTCTATTAGTCTTCAATAATGATATCAGAGGGATCTTCATAAACCTGTTCCAATTCTCCCTAAAACATCTGCTATTAAACTCGCAATAATTCCCTCATAATCTGCTTAGGAATGTCTCTCAAGTTTACTCTGCTATACCTCAAAGAGCTGCCTCAACAATTGGCTGTGATACTACCTTTTGACTTCCTCACAAATATGGTGAAAACACTCTTATAAAATCTGCTTAAGACAGTTGTAGATCTCCTCCTTAAATCTGTGCCTGATCTGAAAGATATTCAATTTGCTCTTACACAATCACTCAAATGATGTATATTTCTGCTCCTCTATTCACATCATCATTCTCTCTCCTTACACCTGCTCTTTTCTTCACAAAAATATTTATATCTTCTTGAATAGGAATGACTCTATTAATGGATGCAACTTTTTTGAAAAGAGACAACTTTTACAAACTTATACCTCTGAAAAAGAATCGCTGCCTTTTCATAACATATAAACCACACGTAATTATCTTTGACTTTATATTAAAGGCTGTCCCTTTATTAATGCTGCTACTTTAATCACCACTTTTTAATCGCTGTCTTCTTTTGTCACGTCTGATTTTTGTTTTCTTCTTAATTTTGTCTTCTATGTAATTTTGTCTTATTCAAGATCGCACCTTTTTAGATAGTCTGACTTTTCAATGTTTTTAAGGATTGCACGTTTATGACTTTTAAAATATTATTTCCTTAAAATGATCGCTCTACTTCACTTATTGAATTGCACCATTAGTTAGCATGTGCTTTGATGAAATCGCATCACTTCAAGTCTTTTACAAATTAATTTTTTGCTTTTGTTATTTATATATTTGTTAATATTAATGAGATCGATTATCCTTTTTTTAATTAATCTGATTGCTATGATCGATCTGATGACTTCAAGATTGTATAATCTTCTTTTCCAGAATTTAGAACCAATTTATGATCATATCGATTTAGAGAAATCGATCAGTTTAATGAGTGATTTCTGTTTGCATACTGACTGTATAATCTGAAGATAAACCAGATTGAGATTCATCAAGGTTGTTTGCATACTTATATCCTTTGAAATCTGTTTATAAACTCTTCATGATATCTGTTCAAATCTACCTTAAATCTGATCTTAATCGACATTTAAACTTTCCAGATCTGTTCATGAATATTTAAGTTTTCAGAATGTCTGATTGACGTATCTCTGTTAAAAACAAAAACTGATCTTTCAAGGATTCTATGCAACATAGAAGTTTCAATGTATATGATAGAGGTCCTCTTGAGTCTTCTCTCTTTCTAGATGTTCTTTCTGATCACCAAACTGATCACCGATCTGCTATGGTCTGTGCACTAGATATCTGCCTTATATGTAATGTTTCTGTGCACTAGATTTGCTTGTTACTCATATGATATCTCATCCACATACGTATATTATTTTGTGTCTAACACACTTGCTTTCTTATTCACACTAGTTTGACATCAATAACAATATTTCCAACAATCTGGACTGAGCGTCTTTGACATCAATGACAATATTTCCAACATTGTATTCATGTAATCAATGTATACTTGTCTATGTGACCAAAGTAGCTTCTATGTGATTAGTTTATTGTGTCTTTAACATTTATTTATGGAAGAGTGCATGATAAAAGTTTTGAATTGTAGAAAATTCTATATTTCATGGTTCAGGGTTTGCAATGCAAACCCTACGAGTACTTGCCTAGTTGCCGAGCACTCGCGGATATTTTTATCGCACGAGTATTTGCAAGTTTAACTCACAAGTCTGCAAGGATAGTTTTCTAGCAAAAATTAGTCATGTTTTTGGGTGCATACTTGCCAAAATTCGACAAGTCCAGGGTGAAAAATTGTGATGTCCCCATCCTAGTCAGCACAGCTGGTGACGAGGTTAGCCTATTATTTCGATCCTCGTAGGCTGACAGGAGTGTGCAGAGGATCATCTGGGGCAGTTAATCAGTGTTTGGTAGCTCCAGTATTGCAGTTGTTTCAGGTTGGGCCTTCGCAGAATCTTCCAGAGTGCATTTTCAGAAACTTTCTATTTTTAGAAAGTTAGGTCAGGCGGAAGCTGCTATTTTGGGCAGGGCACCTGGTTCAACTATTCAGCTTAGAGTCGACTCAGTTATTCAGTTTGATGGTCAGACGGAGAAATAAGGAGTATTTAATGGATTATTAAATATTTAATATTTTGACTTTATATTAAAGTCACTTTATTAATATATTTAAATATTAATGATTAAATGATATATTATAAAGTATTTTAATACTTTATAATAAAGTGATTTATTTTGACATGATGAATAAATATTATTCATTAATAAGGCGTCATTTAATCATTATTATTTCTCCTAAGTCAAAGAGGCGAATTTGATCATTTTATTAAATGATTATTAAAAAAGAGCTGTGGGTCGAATTTTTCAAAGGGAGTATATATTCAGACAAGACAAAATCAAACCATTATGTTATGCTATTCAACTTTTGTCTTTTGCTCTGAGCATTGGAGTTTGCAAACCCTAGGGTTTCTGGCAGAAGAAGCGTTTCTGGAGAACGATAACTCTTCAAAAATTAGGCAGACTGAGACTGTGAAATACCAATTAAAGCTTGCATCTTGGTGACTTCATTCAGAGGTTACAGATTGGGATTATTGATTGATTCATCAGAGTTTAGCGGAGATTATCCTTCTAGCAGTTGAGGCGTCTTTCCAGAGATTCCATTGACAGAGATCTGATACTTTATTGGAGGCCGTACTATATTCTTTGTTGCTGCTGTCCTGGCCGTACTGTTGTACCAGCAGGGCCGTACTATTGCTTTTCAGAGGGATACGCCTTTCTTTTCAGTCTCTGGCAGAGGGAACTTGGGCGGCTTGGTCTTTGAGAGCTTCTGCAACGTTTTTTTGAAGCTGGAGATCCTTCTATCTACTTGGCCGTACATTCTTCCTCTTCTTTCTGGCGCCTGCAGGAGAAACCAGGTTTTTAGAAATAAATTCATATTTAATCCATCTGACAAATTTATATATTGTAAATGCTCTGGATCTTCAATAAAATGATGCGCCTAAGGTTTCTAAGCAAGATCTAAGTTTATTTCATGTTCTAGAATTTATTTTGAATTTTTTAAGCATTTATTAGAGAAATCGCAGCTTCTTGTTTATTTGCAAAAATCCATCAAAAACACAAAAAAACCAAAAACTTGCAAAAACAAAAAAATCTCAGTCAGGGTTTCGGGTTGAGAACCACCAGGGTTCTTACAGCATGTATCTCAGGATATTTTTTAGCTGCAACAAGATGTATCTGTCTCGGATCACACATAAACTGGCTAAGTGCACTCACTGCATAGCAAATATCAGGTCTAGTGTTAACTAGATACATCAAGGATCCAATCAGCTGTCTGTAGGATCCACCAAGTCTGAACTAGCTGCAGCAATATTACCATCTTCTTCAGGCTCAGCAGGCTCCCTCTAAATCTTCAGGCACTTGCATCAACCTTCTGACCTCTTAGTCCAAGATTGCCTGCAACACTTTGACTTAGATAAATGTTTTCCAGTGCACACCTTTGGTACTGAAGAGAGTTCAGAATAGTCCTCCTCGACCTCATCTCAGATCTCATTATTCTGAATAGGTTTGCGGAGCTACCAATGACAAGTCCAGAAGACAATCTTGAGCAATTATGATCTCAGCAACTGAAGGGATCCTCTAAGGGTTTAGCACCGAGCCTTTTAATACAACAATCTTCACTTCTTCTTAGTGAGTTAAAAGACTCCCTCTTGATCCTTGCTCCAAAGATTGCAAAGAAGACTTCTGGAAGTGAGCTCCCTCTGGCCACCAGCTCAGTCCCAAGGCTGCTTGATTATTTCTTTGGTTGGCATGACTTCCTCACAAGATGCCTCAAGTTTTTCATCATTAAGCAATTTCTCATCACCTTCTTGCTCCTGCAAGCATTTTAGAGAGAGATTACTTAACAGTTTGTAATTACCCAAAGAAATAACAAGACTGGAATCATACAAAGTTTACAATCACAGGTTATAACATGAATACATAAGAATTTATGCACAATGTTAGAACATGAGTAAATCAACCTGAAGGAGAAATATATCAAAAGATCAAACTAGAGGGATAAGGAAACTTATCTTTATATAATTTCTGGTATGACTCTTTTGTTCATCTTTTACTCCTCTCGAGAGTGCCAAACTCAGCACAACAAAGGAATACTCTGCACAACTACAGATTTCTTGAATGCATTAAGCGGTTAGCATGTAGAACCAACTCTCTCCAAGAGTTCAAGGCTCTAACACAGTTCATGCATTTGAGAATGATATCGATGTGATCAACCTATCACAATCGAAAAATGCAATTCTCTTTTTCATCTCAAAGTCACACTCAGAGATCAACATGATTAACATGAAACAACTCACAATAAATAATTTGAAATCTTCAAAGGATCTTTATGCTAGAGAACACAATTCGAGAGAAAATACAACCTCTATTCACACAAGATCCAAACATAAAAAATACTTATCTCTTGAGATCATAATCTCCTTAAGTGTTGTGTATGATTGCACTTGTCTTTCCTGTGAAATGTTTTCACGATCAGAAGGCATGAGACTCCTTTGCCTCATAAAGTACATGTGACGGCAAGCTCATCCTTTACTCACAGCAGCGGCTCATTAAACCGTAAAGGCTTTATTAGAGACAATGAATGAGCTTCTTTCCTTCAAACACTAAACACAGATTCGAGTATGCCCTAAGTTCAATTCTTTTGAGCTTTAGACCTGCCAATATTCTAATGCAGTCCATTGATCTTTGACAGAAACGAGCATAGATGGGACTCCAAACTGAGAGAAACATTTTCAATGAAGAATTTCATCAAATATCCACAGGCTCAAGCTAGAGCATTATTCAAGCCTCCGACAATCAACCAACAGATAGATCACTAAATGATGATGCACATCCACAGAGATTTGACGAGAGGCGACACTTCCATGAGTGACTGATTTTAGATTCCTTAACAACATAGGAATGACAACAACAGAAAGATCATGATCCTTCCCTCATCAAACCTTCAAAGGAATATATAGATCTGAGTGCAATAATCTGATCATGATCCTCAAACCTGGCTCTGATACCATGTTGAATTTTATGATCAGATGTAAATGCACAGAAGATTAATTCAAAATCAGACAAAATAACACAGCATATACCCTGGGAAAACCCTCCTCTTGAGGGAGAAAAACCCAGCAACAAAGATCTCTCTTATATTGATGCAACAGAAGCAATTTTACAAATAACAATGAGGTCTGACACAAGACCAATATCAGGTAATGAAGAATGACAGAGAACAAATTCTAGATCACACCTGGAAGTATCAGAACACAGATCTGATAATGCTCAATCTGCACTGAGAGATCTTCAAACCATGCACTGAATTCGCACAACACTGAATGTTCTTCAATCTTGGATTCACACAACACTATGAATGTTCTCCCTTGAATTTGCACTTGCTTGTTATATTCACATTTGAGTATATTGCAGACTGAAAGAATCACTTCAATCTGTACCTTGAATTTGCACTGAACGATATTACGAAGCTGGTGAATTCGCACTGAGATCTCACCCAAGTTCGCACTTTACCACCGGCTGTGTTCAGACTTAAATCATAGACAAATTCGCAACTGAGTTCGCACTTGAATCATAGACAAGTTCCCATATAGTCATCAGCTGAGTTCGCACTTTTAAACATGAACAAACATCGGACTTTTGTATATATCGAACTGTAGTGGATCTGCTTGATAGCAATGATGGATGAACAAGAAGAATATAAATACACATGCTTCAAGACCCTTCAAGTTGGCCTCAATATAGTTCGAATATATTTTTACAAAGGTCAGCCTCAATTAAATATCTTCTAATAAAAGATAAACAGCAAATGCTTTTATGTCGGCCCATAAGATGAAAAGACAATAATAATAATAAATAAATTTGAATAGCCGATGGCTATCATTCAAATTTATTTTCACAAAGGAGCTGAGCTGGAAGGAGCTACCGAAGCTGCTATAACATTAACATTATGTTGCCTAATTTTATTTTATTTTCTCACTTCCCAACCCTCCTTACTATTGTTTCATTCTATTTAGTCCTTTTGTTGTTTATCATTTCAATTTTTTTCAAAACCCCACTATTTAGTTGTTTTCCAAAACTCTACTGATTTTATTATGTGTTATAATTAGCAATGGCAAGTTCAACACAAGGCAATGGCAAGAAAGACTCTGCATAAAAGTTGTAACTTTTGCTAGCTCCCTATGACAAGAGGAATCAATCAATTATATTATCACCTTCTTGAGATGCCTAGACATAATGTAAAGGTGTGTCCTAATTTACCCAATGAGATTAGGAGAAAAGAAAATGCCATACTTACCAATTTTGATATGAATAAAATAAAATGGAAAAGAAGAGGATAAGGGAAGCAATTGCAGCAATGATGAATTCCAAGCCCAATTCATCTATAGATTTTTTTATTGGCTCACACACTTGGCATCCACTTTACTCCTCAAACTCGTGAGAGTTCTAGTTGTCTTCCTTCATTTCTTTATTCCTAACAATGTTCAAGGGGCACAACCTTCAAGGTACTACTTGGAACAAAGAGAAACACAACAAGGCTAGGATGACAGCAGCAAACTTTTCTTGCTACAATATAACCTTCAATGTAGTGAGTGGCCCATATTAGGAAAGGCAGATAAATGCATTAGCAATTGCCTGTAAGGCACTTAAGACTCCAACAATTAAGGATTTGAGTGGTTTATTGCTATGGGAACCCACTAAAAATATACCATTTGTAGTGGATGATCAAAAGAAAGTATGGTGAAAGAAGGGTTGCAACGTCTTATCAAAAGGATGGACAAATTATAGGAACAAGACTCTTCTTAATTTTTTAGTTGCTTTCAGTGGTACATTGGTGTTCTTAAAGTCCATAGATGCCTCACATCAAATCAAAAATGCTGAGAATTTGTGCAGTCTATTGGAGGAGCTGATCCAAGGGGTTGGGATTGATAATGTTGTCCAAATTTTCATGGACAATGTAGTGACATATGTAGCCACATGAAGCCTTCTTATGGAGAGGCATCCCACTATTTGATGGAGTCCCTATGCTAGGCATTGCTTCAATTTGATGCTTGAGGATATTGAGAAGATTGAATGGGTCAAAAATGAGGTTAAGGATGATAGAAAAAGTACCAAATTTATCTACAACCATACTTGCGTCTTTTCTTTGATGAGAGAGCACATGAATGGCAAGGAGCTTGTGTGATTGAGGGTGACAATTTTTGCCACCAACTTCCTCACTTTGCAAAGCATTGTAGCCACAATTCCTTCTCTTGAACAAATGTTTGTGAGCAATGCCAAAAACATAAGGGGAGATGGCTGCAAGAACTATTTACAATGAGCTATTCATTAAAAATGCAGAGGAGTTACTCAAGGTAAGTAATAATTATAAACATAAATTTTATAGGTAATTATCTATTTGTTGTTGTTTTTTTTAAGTTAATTTTCTAATTTTAAAAAATTTGCTTTTTATTTTTTAGGCGATAGAACCTTTGGTCAAAGTTTTGCATTTGGTGGATGGGGATGTCATGCCAATGAGTTACCTGTGTGAGGCCATGAACAAGGCCACATAAGCCATTTTGCATTACTATGGTGGTAAGTAAAAGAAATATGAGATGATTTGGTGCATCATTGATCATAGATGGACAGACCAGCTACATCAGCCAATACATGCTTTGGCATACTACCTAAACCCATAATTTTACTTCTTTGATACATTTTGTTGATGAAGAGGCCATGGAAGATGTTGTTTCATGCATAGAGAGGATGACAACAAATGATAAGATTACAAACAAAATTCTAGATGAGTTGGAGGCCTACAAGGGTGCAAAGAGGAAGCTCTTTTCTTAAGTTCAAGCCATTTAGAGGGAAAACCAACATCGAGGTAAAAGAAATAATCCTATAATTTTTAGCTGTTCAAGTTATGAATATTTTTATTTAATTCTTATATTATTTTTTTACATGTTTTATTTGTAAGCTTGTGGTAAGAGAACTACAATATTGACACGCCAAATCTTCAAAGGCTAGCTACCCATGTTTTGTCTCATCCCTATAGTGTTTTGGGGTGTGAATGCAATTGGAGCCTATTTCAAAACATTCACACCAAGAAGAGAAATAGATTGACCGAGGAGCACCTCAATGATCTTGTCTCCATCTAGTACAACTTTAACCATTGAACCAAAAGGTAGAGTGGCCTCATGATGCCATCAACTTGGATGACATCAATCCGTTTGTAGATTGGACTACCAAAGAAGCACATAATGATATCATCTTCGCTGATGAAGATCTTGCTGAATTGGAGAGATCAGCAGCATCTAAAGTAGAGCAGATGCATTGGAGGAAGACAGAAATTTTGAGGAAATAATCAATCCTCATGTTGATATCGATTTATCTTTTAGTTTGACGCATAAAAGTTTTAAGTTTTACTAGGAGAGGGAAGAGGACAATGTAGATTGTATTTAGTTATTTATTGACATATATAAACAGTTAGACTATTGTTATACAATTATTATTTATAATTTTGCTATCATATAATGTGTTGTTTGACTTTGCAACTTTGAAATTTCAAATTTTGAGCATTTTTAGGGTCATATGACGAGCAATCTTTGAATTATGATAAGTTGATGACCAAAATAGACTTACGTGTTATCTAAATGCATTAATTTCTTGTTTTTTTTTGTGAATAATTTTCCCCGCAATTTTTGCTAAGTCCCAAGTCCAAGTCAAAATTTTGGGTTCCATGTCTGAGTTTTCCCTATAGTGGGGCAACCTTGATGATCTGGTTTATAGCACTTGCTATTTAATTTTCTCTATGTTTATGTTATTTTACAAACTTGCGACTTAGATGATCGCTTCCCTTTTTCTCTATGGGACACTTGATAATTGATACTGCCTCTTGGTTCTTCTGGTTTCATTTTGGGGTGCAATTCCATGTTCCCCCTTTATTTTGAGGTTTAGCTGTATCATTATAATTGTTGTTTTAAACATATGGACTACTTCATCAAAATAAAAATACTCAGATGACAGTCAAGTTTTAAGCCAAAGTTGTAAAGGATACCTAATGCAGTTGGCACGAGTGTTGAAAATATTATTGGAGAACAAAGTGTTGTTAAACCAGAAAAAGTGTGAATTTGCAAGAGTCCTTGGACACGTCACTGGAGGAGGAGAGTTGAGGATTAATCCAGCAAGCATTGAGGTTGTTCTCAATTGGGCCAAGCCTTCTAGCGTAATTTAAGCAAGGATTTTTGAAGCAGTTATCTAATATTTGATGGCGTTCAAGGTATCACTCTCCTCAATTACAACTCCATTGCACACAATAATTGCAGGAGCTAAACCTTTTCCATGAGGCAGAAATCAGCATGTTACTTTTGCCTGACTGAAACACAAATCAGCAATGCACTTTGCTAGCATTACCTAACTTGCAGCAATTCTTTCAGGTTCAAATAGATGTAAGCAACTGTGTCATGGGAGTAATTATATGGAAAGAGAAAAACCACTATGTTACCATTCTGAATTTTCCCTGGAGCAATCTTGAATGAATATAACAGAGTTGTATGCTTTTATCCACATAGTGAAGTGGGGGAGGCAATACTTGCTAGGTAAGGAAGTAATCATTCATACCAACCATCCAATTACCAAATATATACAAGCACAAACAAAATTACAGCAAGCGCATCAATGTATGGGTTCCCTCCAGCAATTTCATTTGATCATTTGATTGATCTTTGATACATCAAGGACACCTTTGATGCAACTTTAGTTACTATATCTCAGCTTGAGCCATTCAAACATGAGGCCAACAAGGAGCAGTATGTGCAAGATGCATATTTTGGGCAGGCATATCAATGGTTGCAATGATTGTGTTTGATTTCAAATTAGAATTGTACCTAAAGAAAGAACTGCTTTCTGACATTGAGAATTGTTGTATGCCTAAAGATGAAAGAGTGAAGCTCATGCCTCCAAAGTTGCTGGTCACTTTGGAGTGGCCAGGAAATTATCAAATCTGTAAATTTATTTCTACTGACCTAAGATATGAGGTGATGTTTCAAAGTTCATAAGAGGATGCTTGTTATGTAGCATAGTAAGCCAAAAATTAGAAAATTGGGTGATGTATGCCACAACGGTTCCATATAGGCCAGGGAAGAGTATTTTGAGGGGAAGGTAATCAATGAGAAAGGAAGCACATGACTAAATTTTTGTAAAAGTTGGCCACTTTAGCAAAATGTGAGTTCTCGTTCAATGTAGAAATCCATTAAAGGGGTGAGCAGTTGAGTTGCTTTTCACCAATGTTTGAGTGCATTTCAGTTTTCCTAATGTCATTGTTTCCAACAAAGATACAAGGTATTGGGGGAGATTTTGGACAATTTTATGGGAAAGTATCAACACTAGTTAGACTAAAATAACGTATGGAACATTTGGTCCTCCCCTTGAGGGGTTATAATAGGAAGAATCCTCAAACATGTGATGAAAATTTGGGATATGTTCAACACTGAAGCAATAGAGCAATGCATACTTCAACCACAAAGTCTAAATTTGAACCATTTTTTGGATATCTGATACATAATCCTTTTGATGTTGTGATGGAGCAGCCAAGATGACAAGGAGCATGTGTATAGGTGCTGAGAGCCTCAAAGTTGATCGAAAAAGTGATATAAATCCACATATACCTGCATGTTAAGGTTAAAGAGTCACAGACAATGCACAAGGCTAGTCATTATCAACATAAGACAGAGCATAAGTTCCAAGTGGAAAACAAGGTATGGTTATACCTGAGTAAAGATTGACTCTTAAAACAAAGCAAGAAAACTTAAGCAGTTAAGGTATGGTCCCTCTGAGATACAGGTAAGTAAGTGGGAATGCTTTGAGTTTAAACCTACCTCCTTCCATGGGAGTGCATGTTGTTGTCAATGTGGAAACTTGGACTTGTTTGAGCCTTCCATGTTGTATGAAGAAGAAACATGTCTCATGTCACCCATATTTGACATCTTACCTCTGTATGAGATTTGCAAGAAGACTTGGTGCTGCAACAGAAAGAGAAGAAAACCAGGAGAGGAGAAAATCCAAGTTGGACAGAAGGGACGGCTGACAAGCAAAGCCAAAATGTATTGCAAGAAGAAATGGAAGAATTCATCAACATGAAATTTTTCATTTTCATGTTCCATGATAATGAATAGGAGAGCTTTTGGTAAAAACTCTGGGTTTATTGCTCTCGTCTTGTAGGAAACTAAGCTTTTGGAAGCCCAAAGCCTCCAATTGGGGACGTGTGGTGGTTTGTTTCGCTACCATATATGTTGGATCTCTTACATAAAGGCAATAAGACTCTAGGCCAGTGGTCAGCTAAAGAAGAATTGTACAGGTGTTCACAGTGTTTTACAGAGCTCTAAAATTCATCTAGGAAGGAATAGGAGCCTTAGAGAAACTTTTGAAACATATTTTTTTGCTACAGCATTTCACAGGAGCAAGTCTATCCATACCAAACTGGCCCCGTGAATTTGTAACAAGTTCGTTCCAGAAAAAACTTGTCCCCAAACCAGACAACACATAAAAGTGTTTGTAAAGGAGCAAACTCATCCTGTACGTGTTTGTTCAATTCTAACCTCATCCTCAATAAGACAGAAGATGAAACTAGTCGCCCAGTTTGGATGGACTGGAACACTGTCTATTGGGTTTGCAGTCGATTGGATCTTTTGTCTTGAATTTTGTTTATGCTTAAGTCATAGCAGAGCACTGAGGGGAATGTTAAGAGTCATCTAAAAGTTTGAGGTCAGATGCAGTGTATAAAGGAAAGAAAAGTCAACATAGAATAGGGCTTTGGAGATGCATAACACGGGAGAGAGGTATATGGTCATATGACATCACAGTGTGAGCTTGTAACTTTGTGTTTATTAGTTGATAGCGAATTGAAGGCGAAACCCAAGATGTTCGAATTTTCCCACACTAGGTTTCTCCAGGCTAAATCTGAAATATTTGTGTACTGAATTTGTTCCTTTTATATATGTACATGTTCATTTCTCAATTCTTCATGTAATTGATATGGTCATTCTATGAACTGATTGTGCATAGACATTAGTATTAAATCTACAAATAATCCTAATGTGGCAGTCATAAGACTAAGTAAGATCTGTACCAATGAATTAAATTAGACGCCAATATAACCACGCTTATCATGGAACATGGAAAAATATGTGCAAAATAGATAATGAATCTGCAATGGACACAAGCTGAAGTCTAATTTGACTGCCCGTGGATTTGTTGGAGAAAGTCAGTGACTCAATTGACGGATATAACAGGAATTCATGATTTTCGGCTTATTAAGGAAAATAATGACCAGAGTTCAACTGAATCCAGATCTTACTGAGCAATCGTACAAGTACCCATTCACACAAGTAACCAAAAAAAATGCAGTGTACGTTTTCAATCCTAATAATACTTCATCAGCCGAAAGCTATATGAATTCATTTCAACATCAGGCAGGTACCCAGGTGCCAACAATTATAAAAGTGACTCATCCCGGTGACTCAGCTTCCAAGAAAACAAAGGAATTAACAACAAAACATAAGGGACCAACTGGGTAACTGCTAAAAATTGATTCTCCAGGGATCCTTCAAACTCTATGTAGTTGAAAAGAAAAGTTGATATTAAAAATCTGTACAATTCCCAAACACCCAAAAGAGAAAAAAAGAAACATAAGATGTGGGGTAAAGGAAATCAACCTTGCTAACAGCAGAGCATACAAATTTGCAGCCAAGGACAATATGGCTGAGCAGAATCGTGAAGTCACCACGAGCTTCGGGATGCTTCGACTGCTCGTTAAGCACGAAGCGCGTTATGGTCATCAAGTCTGTACGATGAGCAGCTGCTGCGTGATCCATCCTGGCTCTTCCAAATGCAAGTACACTAAAAATTCTCCAAGTTTCTATGAACTATGAATTATAGATTGGCCATCCGCTTTTATAGGTATTGCCCTTGTGCATTTATTATCTGAGTGGATTGCGTACGAGTTTGATGATGACCTGGAGCAGCGTCATTTCTAGTCTTCCACTAAGTGGGGATGCAAGTGAACACCACCAAAACCAAAATCATGATTTTCTTTTTTAATAGAAAAGTAAAACAGCATATCTTTCTTTTCGAAGGTAGTCCGCTTGATATAGTGAAAGAATACAAGTATCTTGGGGTTGATTTTCACCATAAGCTCAGCTGGGAGACTTGTAGATCGAAAAGGATACAGGGAGGTTGGAAAGCCTCTTTCTTGCTGCAAAACAGATGTAGGAAAGCTGAACTTTGGGATTGGAAAACCATGAAAACTCTTTTTGGTTTACTTGTCACGCCAGTTGTACTTTATGGGTGTGAAGTGTGGGGAAGCAATATGTCAAAGTGCAGCTGGAAACAAATAGAAAGGATCCAAAAACACCTAATAACAAGCAATCTCAAAGTTAAGGCCACGGTCCCATATGAAATTCTTTTAGCTGAAGCGGGGGCTTTTCCCTTGGAGGCATCGGCGATAATTCGGTTGATAAGTTATCTAAAGAAGATTGAAAATATGGACAACCACCGGTGGCCCAAAGCGGTTATGGAGGAGGCGCTAAACCGTAGAAAGAAAACCTGGATGAAGCAGAACAACAAGTGGCTGAACAAGTGGGACATCAAATTACAGGAGTGTCCTAGCACCAATAGTGAAATAAAAAAATACGTGAAGGAAAAATTTAGGACTGCCATGTGGTCAAATCAGATTGGGCGAAAAAAAGCATACTACGTCAAAGAGTTTAACCCGACAAAGGATCATGGCGAAAAAACGTATTTAGGGGCTGCTATTAAAGGGAAAGCGAGGGTGTTAATTGCACAACTGAGGACGGGATCGCATCATCTTAGATGTGAGACCGGTAGATGGAAGTCTCCTAAGGAAACATGGGAAGAAAGAACTTGCATTTTCTGCGATAAGGGGGTGGTTGAGACGGAGCGACACTTCTTCATGGAATGCACAGCGTATGAAGACATTCGTAAACAGTATGCAAATAGTTTGTGTATGGACGATATGCAGCAGTTATTCGAGGAGGATAAGATCAATCAAGCGGCTAGTCTTCTTGTCAAAATCAATAGTAGGAGATCTGATTTAGAAAAGAGCATGAAAGAAAATTAAGTTTGTTTCTTGGTCCCATAGACTGTTTAGTCTCGTGGACGTCATTAAAATCTTTCATTCATTCATTCACTACTGAATGCTTTTTGGGTTTATTTTAAAAATTCCAAGAAAATATCAATTGCCCCGATGAGTGCTTAGGTTCATCTTAAGGTCTGATGGATTGCGTAAAACGGAATTTGATGATGACCTGGAGCCGCGTCATTTTAGTCATCCACTACTGGCAATGCTTTTTGGGTTTGTTTTCAAAATTCCGAATAAAATACCTATCCGTTGCCACGATGAATGCTTAGGATCATCTCAAGGTCAGGTGTTTACTGTCCGAATGGATTGCGTCATTTGTAATCTTCCCCTACTGAATGCTTTTTTTGGGTTTTTAAAAATATCGGAAGAAAATATCAATTGCACTGAATGCTACCTAGGTTCACCTCATTGTTAGGGAATTTCACAATAGAGGTCACACGACGGAATTGAATGGATTTCAGAAGGATAAAATTGTATTTCTTTTAAAATGAGTTTGGAGAGAATTATGAATTTTATCATTTGGATTTGTGAAATTTGTTTTATGAGATAGATGTAGGATAAGGTATCAAATTGTATTTGTTTTCTAATTTATATTTATATATAAACGTTTAGCATAGAGTTATGAGATTGTTTTCTTTTTATAATTAGTGGATAGGTTATATATAGTGAGATTTGAATCTAAAACAAGTCTCATGTCTGCAAACAATTGTTCAGTCATTGGAAAACAAGTTTCAGCTATCGTTAAATGGTAAAATCTTCTAAAGTAGCAAATGAAAGCCTTTAAAATCTCACTTATCATGTAAAAGCCAAATAAATATTGATTTTCCAACTGGATGGGAACATTCTATTTCCATTTGCAGTGAATTTTGTCAATTCGATGACAACTTTCCTTTTTTATTTACATTGATTTATGTTTTAAATCTGCATTCAAATATTTCAAAACCAAATAATACCTATTTTTTTATTTCTTATTGGCACATCCTTGCACCTCCTAAAGTTGCAAGTGCTAGCTTTATTACATTTTTTATAATTGTGACTTAATCAATAAACTTTTATAGGTTTTCTTAATATTGATAATTGAGTTTTTTATTTTATCAATATTTATGTTTTGAATAATGTGATTGAAAGAATTTTGTTATGGCAATAGATCACAGATGATTTGTCAATACATTGAGTTCTAATGGAGGCTTCAATATTGTTGAGGTGGCATATGATAAACAAGACCATTTTCCAATCTGTTGGATAGCTAGCGAAGATGGTATGTGATTCTACATGTGCAATAAATTGAGCCTTTATGATCCAAATATTGGCCACCAAAACACATCTTCAATTTGGTACATTTGGTCCAATTTATGTAGTGTGTTTGAAAGTCATTAAGAGATAAGTGATCATGCCATAATTTTAGAAAAACCATATGTGTCCTTGCTAATCGTTATTCTTTTTCAATAGAACAACTACTAGATTGTGTCTTTTCATATCACTTGCTAATTTGATTCAAAATTTAGTGGGGCCCTCAAAACTTTCAGGCTAAAAAGACTCATTTTTTTAACATCACTACTCCATCACAAATTGATATTGGCTCATATTGAAAGTGTTTGGAACCTAATCCCACATTTGAAAGGTAATTGTTTGGTGGTATGACCCCATCAACATATTGCCCATTTCTTGAGAATGTTTTGTTGATAGCTATAAATATCCATCACAAGTCCTACATGGTCATGGCTTTGAAGCTTAGTTGTCTCTCCACTTAGCTCAAAACATTGCCTTTCCACATACATTTCAAGTCCAAGTGGCTAAATAGTGTGCCTTCTTCAAGTGGTTGATGCTTATGTTACCAGCCTAGAG
The DNA here is from genome assembly GCA_007258455.2 of Sequoia sempervirens. Classification (NCBI taxonomy): domain Eukaryota; kingdom Viridiplantae; phylum Streptophyta; class Pinopsida; order Cupressales; family Cupressaceae; genus Sequoia; species Sequoia sempervirens. The sequence continues at coordinate 38,638 of VDFB02069815.1, read as the reverse complement.
CCTAGATCAAAGCCAAGCTTCACTAGTTAAGAATTAGCACCATATCTAAAGAAATCTTCTAGGTTAGGTACAACTTAAGAATTCTTCTCAAGACATCAAGTATATCAAAGAAGATGGACATATCCTTTTTTTCTATCTTAGAGATGATTTGTTCCTTTGTTCAACATTATGCTAAAGTCTTCTAAGTCCAAGCCTCATCACCAAAAAAGAATGTTTCTCTTAGGACTTGTGTGGATGCATTTCTATGTAGGGTTGATGAAGACTAGGTTACTACTAGTGACAAAATCCTTTCTAAGGAGGAGCTCTACTTGGCTACATTTGGAATGGCCAATGATAAAGCTCTTGGTTGTAATGGCTCTCCTTGTGAATTCTATAAAATCACTTAAGACAATGTTGATTGTGACTTGTATCAAGTTTATCTTGAAGCTACATTTCATTTTAACTCTCTAGACCCTATAATCAATCAAAGAAATATCAAGCTCATACCTAAAACTAGGGAAATGGAGCAGTACAACTAGAGACACATCACCCTTTGAACATGTCCTAGACAACATAATCACCAAAGTTCTTTCCTTATGTATTAAACATCTCCTTAGATTGATTATTTGACCTAAACAAAGTGGTTTTATTCAAAGTAGGTATATCCTTGACAATGTTATTATTTTCCAGGAGGGTGTGAAATGGGCTTGTAGGTCCAAATAGCAAATTTTTGATCAAAATTAATTTATAAAAATAATATGATAGAATTGAATGGAATTTCATTCTTACCATGCGTAAAGCTCTAGTATTTGGTCCAACCTTTGTTCAATCCATTCAAATGATCTTTGTTGACGTTGAACTACTTAAATCTCAACATTAATGGAATCCAATCTAACCATTTTTTATTTTCCATTTGATACCACAAAGTTACCCCATTACACTTTCACTAGGTATGTTGTTGAAGGTTTTGCTTATCTCCTTTCCAATGCTACTTTACAACAAAGAGTCAAATTTATCCACTTAGCAATGCCTCATAGTAGTTAATCAATGCACACTTTGTACATGATCTTTTCTTGATGCTCATCGAGGATGAAGATATTTTTTTCCAAACATTTAAATGCCTTGATAGCTATTTTGTAGCCTCTAACTCGACTATAAAGCACAATGTTACCAACAAGCTTTTTCTTAGCCCCTAGCTTGGATCCATACTTTTGGATGGAAATTCATTGATCATGAGTAAATTATAAAATTTTAAGAATCGGGCTTTTCCCTTTCATGTCGATTAGTCCATGCTTTGGAAATATATTATTGATATCTTTGAAAAAATTTATGATGTATGAGCATCTAGGGCGAAGAGCAATCTTGCATCTTCAAACTCTATGTTTGTTTCGAATAAGGTCCAAGGTTGTGAGTTGCGGGATTCCAAGTTTTCCTAACCTATGTCATGAGGTTCTGGATTTTCAAAACCTTCTGACTTGGCGATCTCTTCATTGTCAATGTGTTGCGGGTTTTCAAAACTTTGCAACCTCCAACAAGAGGTTCTAAAGTTCACATTTTTGGTGACTTAGCGACAGAGCGATGGGGTGTGTGATGCCAAATGTGGGACCCGATAGGTGGACAAAGACAAATGGTGACATGTAAAATCAAATGGTGATTATCGTTTGGGTGATCGTGCAATTCACATCCTTGTGAATTGTGAGGAAGTGAGTTGGAATGGTGGGCCTACAGGTAGTAAAGGCTTATGTAAATCTTCATCAGGGAGAAAGGGTGATGTTGTTGGGAGAAGGTTGTTGGTCCCTCTGACATAACGATGGGCGTTAAACTAAAGGTGATTGACGGTGTTGAGTTGAAGGATAGACAATCCAACGACTATGTTTTAAAGATGCTGAGATGAATGAAGAGCCTGAGGTTCGTGGTGCAAAAGAGAAGATCGACAACCATAATTCAAAGGCAAAAATTTGAAGCGGCTATGACAGTATGAACAAGGGTTTGGGACAACAAACTGACATAGAGGAAGAAATTAATTGGTCCAACAACACTAGCAACCAATGTAAATGAGGATTTGATCTTCAATGCAGTGGAACAAATTATGAGGTAATTGAGATCAAAATCAGATTGAAGGATCAAAAGAGAGCATTAAATGCATATCCAATCTTAGGGTTGGAAAGAAGAGAATGAGGGAAAATTCTTTGTAACAGATGAATTAATTGTTGGGCGGCTCAAGGAAGGATGGAGCATATCTGGTAAATCCTATTAGGTATCTTGAGGAGGAGCTGGATAGTGGTGTGTGGCTCAACGCAAGGAAGCTTGCTAGTGAGGTTAGTATGTGAAGAAAACCCTAGGAGACAAGGGTGGCTCGAGGGAGAAGATTGGGGGGAAGATTGGAGAAGATCTGAATGGCAGGGGGCTTGGAGAAGGAAGGTTAGCATACCCATATGTTGTCGGGATTGGCACAAGGTTGTTGAAGACAAGTTTGTTGCAGGTGTCGCATGGAATATTGTGGAGGAGCCAATGAGTTTCGAATATTTGTAATCTTTTGCATGTTTGAAGATAATATAAGTTGCATATTTTATCTTCCAAATTCAATTCCTATTATGTATTTGCAGTCCTTTCCCATTGATTCTTGTGAGGTTTTTGTGATCAAATTTGAAAGGGAGAGCCTCCTTCCCTCATCACTTCCCTTATATATCATCAAGCTACTAAATGGCTAGTAAATAACTTCTATATTTTATCTAATTTTCTAGTTATAACCCATGTTTATTACTCCTCTTGTCAGGTGCCCTTTGAAACATCATACCACAAGCTAGACAACATTGTAATGGAATTTGTTTGGGCCAATTCTAAGAAACATAAAGGTTATCATAGGGTGGCCTGAGATATATGTCATTTTCCTAAGGATTCAAGAGGGATAGGTCTCATCAATGTTAAAAAATAAGGTGCTTATTTTTGTGCTAAAATTGTGGATAGTTAGATCTTATGATGAAAATGAAGCATGGAAAATTTTACTAAGAAATCACAAAGCCTCTACCTTTCCTTATAGGTTTCCTACTTGGAATGGCCTTGGATTTCATTCTCTATTCATTTATCTAGTGCCCTTCAAAATAAATGGCATCAATAACACTAAAAGTATACAAAAATCATAGGAATTTATCAAGTTGTGGGTACTCTAGAATGGGGATGCATTTTTTAATGGCTTATCCATCAACCAAACTTTTGTATGGTGGTAAACTGCCTTTATGTTTCAAGAGAAATTGCTTACAACTACTACTCATATTCATTCCCTCAAGCTCTTCAAGAGAGGAATCAAGCATCTTTAGGATCTTCATTCTAAGGTCAATTTTGCATGGCTCTATTGGCCTCAAGCTCTAGAGCAAAGTTAAATTTAATCTAGGCCAATTTTCCAACCTATCAAGCTATAATTGACTTGTATCCTTCTCAATATCTTAAAAATCTATGTTAGATCTCTCAATCCTTATTGGAATGATTGGGAGTGGTACATTGAAACACTTGTAATGAAACAAATTACACAATAAGGGAATATAATAGGAAATAATATGCAAATACTTTTTTTTTTTTTAAAAGACCAAGGGTGAAAATATTATTGAAAGAAAAGTAGAAAATTATAGTAGAGGGGATAGATAACCCCAAAACATCAAATTAATGTCCAATTCAGGCCCTAAGGAGAAAACACATGTATCTAAAAGGCCTCCACATCAGTCATCCTCCCAACACCAAAGAGCATACAACCAAACCAACTTTGCACACCTAACCTTTATGATCCTCATGAAGAAACTGTGCAAGTTGCTGATATTTTTGTTGATCCAACTAACCCTAACTCCAAACTAACCACACCCCCATCTCATCAAAATCCCATTTAGCTAGACAATCGGCCACTTTTTTCCATTCCCTAGGAATATGCACAAAGGAAATAGAAATAAAATTTGAGGCCAGATTGAGAATCTTTATAGAAATCATGCCTAATCTCCATGAAGAATTATTGAAATCATGTTTGTTAAGTAGAGAAACAATAATAATTGAATCCATCTGACAAATCACCTTCACCCAACCCAACTCACAAGCTTTCTCCAAAGCCCAAAGAATAGCCCATGCCTCCATTTGATTATTGGAATGCACCCCATATAAATGGAGGAAAATATTGACCACGACCCCTATTGTCATGCCCCACTCCACCATTATTCACAGCACCAGGATTACCACAAGCAGATCCATTCATGTTAATTTTATAGAAATCCATTGGGGGTGGACACCACTTTCCCACCCAATTTACCTTCCTAGACAACTTCATCCTGGAACCAAGCCCATAATGAGCCTTTAAAACCATAGAGAGCTCCAATAGGGGAAAGAAACTAGAGTCATTAGAGGAAAAAGGCTCCCCTAGGTCAAACTTAGCCTCATAGTCTCCTTAAGCATGTACTTTTAATCTTAAGACAAATCTGGAGGACAGCCTACCTATGATCCTAAAAAAATTGCATATTTCTCTCCAGCCAAATTAGTCAGATAATTAGAGAAGGAACCAAATCCCAAGTAGCCACTACGAAAGAAGCAGAAGCTAGAGGGAGGCCTAAATTTTCCTAAAGATCATACAAATATGAAGCCTAAACATATAGTCCCTTCCACAAATTCCACCACAACCTCCAAATTTTAGACGAGAAGGAGCACTAAAAGAAGAGGTGGTTAGATTTTTCTTCGCTATTTCCACAAAGAAAGCAAAGTGAGGGACTGCAAAATCCCCTTTTTTTATATTCTCCCAAGTGAGTTATTTGTTTAGACTTAATAGCCACACAAAAAAATTACACTTGGGCCAACCATTCTTATTCCAAATTCATTTCCACCAGGGACTCTCCTCAGGTCCCCAAGTTGACCAAGCAATGTAGCATAACCCTAAGCCACCATGTACTTCCCTTTAGGATCATTACCCCAGGCAAGCACATCACTCTCCACCAAAGAACAATAAGAGCACTTAGTAAGGATCAAAGCCAAGGAGCTTCTCAACTCGAGAGATCCCCCACCAGGCCAAGAAACAGGGTGACGCCACTGAAACACCAAAGAGGTCCCCACAGAGGAAGATATCTTAAAGCAATCAATATTGGACAATCCAACCTCCACAAAAGATTCACTTAGTGCCTGAAGATGAGGGTGAGATGAAAGGATTGGTGGATTACCATCCCAAGAATCAAACCAAAAGTGAGCAAGGTTACCTTTATTAATAATCCAAAAGAGGCCTACCTTAATGAGTGTGGAACCTCTTTTTATAGTGTTCTAGATCATGGAGCCTTTCCTTGTTAATTCCATACGTGGAATATCCTCATCAACAACACCACTGATAGGTTGTCATTAGGTCCTAACACTTTAGTTAAAAAACATATCAATATATCGACCGGGCAGTTTCTAAAGGTTGTATGCAATAGGAGTCATCTTAACTATCTCTCTCTTAGGTTTTCTAACTACCAACAACTGAATAAAACTCTAAACTAAAAATCCTCTAAACTTAGAAAGAAGTAAATATTTTATCAAGAAAGCTGGAAATGGTTAAACTAAAAAGCAAAAAACTATGAATCTGAAAAGCATAACTACTAAGCTAGAAAGCATCAAAATGATTAAACTGAGAAATGTATAAATTCTTGAAGAAGTAAAACTAGTAAAGAAGCTATGAAACATTGGGCTAACCAAAAGATAACAATCTAAAACAACTAGCATTAAACGATTTAACAGAAATAGCTAAAGGAAGGTGCTCTGAAACTTTAGTTACTAAATTCAGAAACTATGGACTTAGCTACAACCTGTAGGGTTAACACTAACAACATGACACACACACATGAAAATGAATTCCAATTTGAATTTTATCTATTAAAGAAAAGTACAGAATAAAAAAAAGTAAATTACTTATCTATCTATACATAACCCTTGAGTGGCCAGCTCTTGAGTGTCTTTATAGCTATCTCTGATCACATGCACTGCTAATCTTCAAATTACTTCATTCAAAGGACTCCATTCACATTACTCAGTAATTCAAAGTATGACGGGAAAACTCATTTTTATTCATATAGCAGTTTTTCTCTAGAGAACATATTAGCAACATAACGATATTCTTCTATATTCATCATTTGCAACAGTTACATGTTTTTATATGAAAGTGACTAACAAAATCCTACTTTCCAGTCGATAAAGTTTTTAACAAATTTTCAAAAACTAATGGACTTTAAAGCCCATGACATGAAGTATTAAAGAGGCTTGACACGAGCCATAAAGTTTTTTAAATTGAAAATAACAGAACTATGAAAATTTAGCCCATAACATAAGCTCCTTCAATTCCAGTGCTCGCTCGCTTGTTTTCAAAGGTGTTAAGATCTACGTTCATTTCCCTTTGACTAGAATGGTAATTGGGAGTGGAATTTGACCTATGAAATGCTCAAGACTAAACCAATAAATCAACATAAGTTAGCTTAATTTGACTAATTTCAAGAAGTAAAGTTTGCACGTTTATTCATAAAAAGAGAGCAATTATTTATCCTAAAGGTAATCAATTAGCAAGGTAAATTGGGCTAAAAGGTATAGGTTTGCTTATTGAGCCCATTATATTGATGAGGTTATTTTTACCTTATCATTCCCTCCCCTTCCTAAGCTCGAGTAGGTCCTCCTACTCTCTAGTATGCCCCATGTCCTTCATTCCTCCTATTCATCTCCTCATACTTGGTACTGAGGTCATACAAATCATCTGCCTCTGTGTCCAACTGCCCTGGATGCCTTAAGAATCCTTGATGAAAAGTGACCCTTTGTTTTCATCTTGCAAAGCCATAATCACTCTAGTCCAGATTGGTATATATTGAAGGAGGTGGTGAAAGAAGAAGAGGAGGCCTATACCTCATACCAATCCAATTGATCTTCAATTCCTCAAGGATTTTGGCCAAAGTTACTGCTCTTCTGTAGGACCACCTGATGCTAAGGGGTGAGATTATTTCCCTTTTCTTGAGATGCATAGGAAGAGGGGTATACCACTCTTCACATGCATTCCAAGCTGGCCCTATCAGTTTCAACCCCTATTCCTAGAAGTGATCATAGCACAACCAGAGGTTATTATTGTACTTTCCCTGTACTTCCTTTTTAAATCTAATGCCCATAAATTTTATTTTGAAAGAGAAAGGTTTCCTATGGGGATATCTCATTTTCAATCCCATAGTCCTTTTTGCATTTGCATACTCTCTTGATTTGTCTTGCCAGTGCAACTAATTTCTCATTGTAGACAAGAATGATCTCAATTCTATTTCCCCCACAAAGAAATTAATAAAGAAATCCATATGATTTTCTAGGAGAAAGTTACACATAACAAATTTTGTTGTTCAGGGAGCGACTCAACAAAAATCTTTACAAATTCCTTGTCATCAGGATCATGTGGCTGATTTTGGCGAATTCTTTGTAATTTTCATCTTAAAAGTTGTTCATTAAGAAACATAGAGTACAACCTAGATGGTCTTCTATAGGCTAATAGTAATTCACCAATTTCACAATCATCCTGTTTTCCGCTATATGCTTGATGGAAGGATTCTTTTAACATTACCAATTCCCTCTTCAGCCTATTATTTTCAAATTCCACATCCCTCAAAAGATAGAAATGCTCTATCCATTTCATTAGTATTGGAGGGATGTGTACCTGGAACCAATCTATGACAATGGGTTCAGTTTGTGTCTCTTTTGACTCCAGATTGGTTTGGTGTCACTCTCCTGTAGGTCTTGTTCTAATTCCACTATCTTACTCATAGAAGCATTTAATTTAGTTTCTTGTTTGTTCTTTTCTTCTTCAAAGGCACTAAATAGCTACGTAAAATTATTTTTCAAGTCCTGAATATGCTTATCTTTATCATACAGGGCCACCTTGTGTTGCCTATCTTGCTAATTCCATTGTTGAATATGATATTGCAGCTATTCAATGAGCTTGTCTTTTTCCTCCATTTGTGTTGTCAATTTTGCAATTTCCTAGTCTCTTTTATTTACAATTGAAGTTTGTACCTCAATTTCTTCTCTCTGCTGATTAATTTGTGTTTCATCGTTTTGTAGCCTGATTCTTAATTACTCGATTTCTACCTTTAATTTTTCTAATTCTTCATTTTTCTAACTAGATTTTGTATCCCTTGTCTCCACAGAGAAGGAGGAATGAGGAATTCCTGTATCAATATGAGGCACATTTTCTTCAACATTCTCAGTATGAGGCATATTTTCTTCTTCAATATTCACAATATGAGGCATATTTTCTTCTTCATTATTCACAGGTAAGGATGAGTGAAGAATTTCTACATCAATATGAGGCATATCTTCTTCAACATTCACAGGTAAGGATGAGTGAGAAATTTCTACATCAATATGAGGCATATCTTCTTCTTCATCAGTATCCACAGAGAAGGATGAACGAGGATTTGCATGAGGCACTTTTTCCACAAATTCAGGTATGCTTCCCAATTTATCAATAAAAGGAGAAAATCTCCCCACAGGTTCATCTTCAATCTACTTTGAATGTGGTGATTGTGCTTCCTCCCCCTCTTGTTCTTTGGGTGATAGGGTTTTCTTGTCCTTCTCCCTAGGAATTTGATCACCCTATTTTTCTGCCTCATTTATTTCCTCACCCTCGGGTGGACTATCAATTTCTACCACCTTTACTGGAGTCATGGCCTTCTTTCTTTTGGAAGTATTGCCCGTGTCCTAGGGTTCAGTTTCATGGGCTCCTAAAGATAGCCTTTTACTTCTCCATAGAGGAGGAGTCGTATGAAAGGTAATTTTGCTTTGTTTCTTCCTCTTGCAAGGAGGTTCCTCTTCATCTCTGGAGTGCACAATTCCTATCTCCCCTTCCTGTCCTGTGGTTTCTAACTCGTTTGGAAAAGTTTCCGGCGCATCACCGCTAGGAGTAGTGGAGGTGTGTTGGGATTCAGGAGCATCTAATTCCTCCAAGGAGGGTTCTTCTAATGACTGTTCTTTTTTCTTTGAAGATTCTCCCTCCTCAAGCAACCTCCCCAGTTCTACATTTTCAATTTTTTGCATAAATCTTTGCCACTTCTTTTTTGGATTTTTGTGGAAATGGCATTTGCATATTATCTATATGAGATCATGATGTTTGAGGGGCCCTGTCCCAACTTTGTGCTTTTCCATCATAGAGGTGACTAAATGACATAGGAAGGCTGGTAAATTTACCCAAAGAGAAGGGTCCTCAATGTCATGGCGTAAATGAGTGAGCAAACAAAAAGGGGGTCCCACTTCTATAGTCATTTGTACCTCACAAGTGAAATACTTAATTACCCAAGCTGTGACAAACCTCCAAGGTTCTGGAAGAGACATTCTATGGATTCAAATTAATTCCTTTATTTTCGAGACCGAAAAGACAAGCAATGATTTTCGTACTTACCCGGAATCGCTTGTCGTGCACCACTGTCTGCCCATCTATGAAATTCTCGATGAATTCCTTCACAAGCTGCTCTATATACCCTTCAAATTGCTTCATGAATTCTAGCCACCTGAATTTCTGAAATAAAGTTGCAATATTTCCCAATTCCAACAATGGAGTTGTAGAAGTTGGCTTAGACTTCTTCTTAGCTCCTCCCATTTTCTTTGTTTTATTTTCTTTTAGTCAGTGAAATTCTACATAACTCTGTAGTTCTTGCCTTACCAAATTACAAACGAGAAAATAATTTTGCGTCGATATACCCAATGGAGGAGGATTTATCACCTTTCTTGTCACCTTATTGAGTAATTACAACAAGCTTTCATGGGGAATTACACAACTGTTGTCATACTTTTAGCAATCATGTAAAGGCACAAGTTTCAAAATTACGAGGGACGAATCATGCCAATTAATTAGTAATTATTCAAAATAATTACTAGCTCTTTTAAATGAATAAATTCACACGTACCTTAGGTCTTGTCATTAAACTGAATGTCACTCACCTATGCTGATGTAATTGGATAGTCATATGGTTGGCGAGGGTGGCAGTAGATAATAATGGCACAGATAGGATGGTTGAAGTGGTGGCATAAATTATTATGAAAAAAAGGCATCATAATAATTTTATTTAATATGAATGGGTTCGGTATGATGTGGATGAATAATCATTAAGGAGTAGATCTTGAAGCATCATAAAATTAAATGATAGGCATGCGTGGAACTTAGGAAAAATCAAAAGACTGGAAAGACAAAATTTACAAAAAATCAGAGCATTACTAAAAAGATCCAACTGAGGTAGAAGAAAAGAGAGTTCTGGAACGTCATAGAAAGATGTCATTAGAACAAGCTTGAGGATTCTGGAGCATCGTTGAAAAGATGTAGCTAGGACAATAATCAAAATTTTTGGAGCATCCGAACATAATTCTAGAGCATCCGAGCAGAATTTTGGGGCATCACTGAAAAGATGAAGCTAGAGCAACAACCAAAATTTCTAGAGCATCATCGAAAGATGGAGCCGAAGCAGCAACCAAAATTTATGGAGCATCCAAACATAATTCTAGAGCACCCGAGCGGGATTCCAGAGCATGGTTGAAAGATGTCACCAGAAGGAAGAAACAATAGAATTCTGGAGCATCGCTGGAAGATGCCACTAGAAGGAGGAAAGATGTGAGATTCTAACCTTGGCTTCCTGAAGCACCATTGAGTGATGCATTAGAATGCAAGATCAGGACAAGGAGTGGAACCAGTTTGTTGTACAAATTCCAGAGCATTGCAACAGCAAATTCTGGAGCATCGCAACAATTGCGCTAACAAATTTCAGAGCATCACAGAAGAGTGCGTCGGAATTGTGTTTTCCAAAAAGATGAAGTCCTACAAAATATAGAAAAAACTTTAGCCAAGTCCAAATGGTGAATTTGATGAAGGAATTGAAGAAACATTAAAAAATGAAACATTTTTTTTTCTTATTTATTTGACAAACTATATTGACCTTGCCATAACAGAGTCAATGCAATGGATTTCTCCCTGTGTTTCTACCATTTTTGTAACCTCCTCTTTTTTAACAGGCTTATGGTAGATGCGTAATCAGTTCCCATTAACTAGAAGAGTTCGGGTGTCACCATGAATAGGTTTTAGGTGGACCGAACCATTAGCAAACACGTAAAAAATTTTGTATGGTCCAAGCCAATGTGTCTTGAGTTTCCCTTGATGATCCTTGTATTTGGAATTGAACAGTAATTCCCAATCCCTCATATGGAATTATTTCTCTTTAATATGTTTATCGTGCCAAACCTTTCGTTGTTGTTGGACCAGTTCAGTTTGATGGACAACGTCCAAACGGAGTTCGTCCAATTCGCTAAGCTGTAACACTCTCGATTTGGGCCCGTTTAAGATCCATGGCTATTTTGAGGGTTTGGAGTTAGGAGGGGATTCTTCCCAAAGACTAACTCATAGGGACTGTAGCTAGTAGTTGATTTCCAAGTTGTGTTGTAGGCCCAGACAGCTTCCGGTAATTTCCTAGCCCAGTCTTTCCTTCCTAAAGAAACTATTTTTGTTAAAATGTTCTCCAACTCCCTATTAGTGACTTCAACTTGTTTGTGTGCTTGTGGGTGGTAGGGTGAAGACTTCTTATGACTTACTTGGAAATGATCTTTGAATGAAAATATAAATTTAGACATAAACTGGGGGCCCTGGTCTGTGATAATTGTCCTTGGAGCCCCGAATCTTAGGAAGATTTTGTTATAAAGAAAGTTAGCTACCTACTCTTCCCTAGCAATGTGTAGTGCTTGCACTTCCGCTCACTTAGTCATTTAGTCGGTACAGACCATAATATACTATTTTCCTTGTGAAGGAGGGTCTACAATGCCGATAAAATCCAATCCCCATTTTTCAAATGGTTCAAGGACTACCTGAGGCTGCAAGGGAATTTCATTAGATGTGGTTGGTCTTCCTACCCTTTGGCATTCATCACATATGTGAACATATTTCTTGATGTCCCTATGCATTGAAGGCCAATAGTATCCTACTCCCAGAATCTTGTGAGGTGTCGTTTTAGCAAAATAATGCACTCTAGAAGGGTCATCATGACAGGCCCTGAGGATACTATAGGTCTCGTCTGCCCTAACACATCATCGTAAAACCATATCAGGTCCACATTGAAACAAAATTTCATTAATACATTTGAAAGGGGCACTCTCTCTAATGAGGCGTTTCTTTAATTTTGATGAAAAGTGAGGTGGTACTTCTATGGTGGCTAAATTATTCACAATATCAACAAACCAAGGGGTTTTAGTGGAGATAGCGAATGAATTTTCATCTGGGAACTTGTCTTGTACCGGAGTACAGTCGCCATCATGTTTAATCTGGGATAAGAAGTCTGCGACTATGTTGGACTTCCCTGGTTTGTCAACAATTGTCACATTGAACTCCTAGAGTAGTAACCACCTAATTATCCTTGCACTTACCACAGATTTATTCATGAGATACTTGACGGTTGCATGTTGTGTGCACTATAACTTTGTATCTCGTGACATAATGTCAAAATTTCTTGATGGCATGCACTACAACCAAGAATTCTTTCTTTATTGTGGTGTAATTCTTCTTTGTTGGTGTCAAATTCTTGTTGATAAAATATATAGCATATTTCCCCCCATTCTCATCTTCTTGCCCTAGAACCACTCCAATGGCATCATTAGACACATTGGCATAAATGTGAAATGGTAGGCTCCAATTAGGTCCTCGAAGGATAGGGGTAGAGATGATTTTTTCCTTGATAATTTCAAATGAGGACTAACACTTAGGCGTCCAAATGAAGTCGATGTTTTTTTGAAGGAGAGAAAAAATAGGGGCTGCGATTTTGCTAAAGTTTTTTATGAATCTTCGGTAGTATCTAGCATGCCCTAAGAAAATTTTGACATCCATTTGAGTTTTTGGGATCTCAAGTTGTTGTATGACTTCACTTTTCTTAGGATCAACCTTAATCCCTTCGACTGAAATATGATGTCCCAACACTATTCCTTGTTCCACCATGATCAAGTATTTTTCATGGCTTAGGAAAAACCAATGATCCTCACACTATTTTAACACCTTGTCTAGATTCATGAGGGATTCATCGAAGGTTGAATTGTATATAGTGAAGTCATCCATGTAAACTTCCACACATTCATTTACCAACTCAACAAATATAGCCAAGATGGCCCTTTGGAACATTGCAGGAGTGTTACATAGCCCAAAGGGGAGAACCCGATATGAAAATGTCCCCCAAGGGAAGGTAAAGGTCATATTATCCTAGTCTTCTGCTGCTACATGTATCTGGTTGTATCCACTGAATCCATCTAAAAATGAAAAATATTTCCTCCCAGCCAGGTTATCCAACACTTGGTCCATGAATGGCAGAGGGAAGTAATCTCTATGTGTTTCTTTGTTAAGCTCGCTATAGTCTAATAACACTCTCCACTTCCCATTCTTATTTGGTACTACAACCAAGGGTGACACCCACTTGCTGCCAGAAATTGGGTAGATAAATCCTACCTGTAAGAGTTTCTCAATCTTAGTTTTAACGATGTCTTTCAGAGCAGGATTGAGTCTCCGTTGTGGTTGGCGAATAGGTCGAACATCCTCAGTATAGATATGATGTGTACACACACTAGGGTGTATTCCTCTCATATTTGTATAATCCCAGGCGAACGCTTTAGATCTATTCACCAAGGTTTCAAACAATTTGTGTTCTTTTGTCTTAGTCAACCAACTTTTGATATTCAAGGTTTTTCTTGGTAATAGTATAATAGTTTTGACTCTCGAATGGTTGGATGTGACAGTGCACATGGGCCTTATCAGGGTGTTGAGAGGAAAATTTTGAGGTGTAGTTTTATGAAGTCGGACAACATATGCAAAGAAGTGGTGAGTTTTTGGAAATAAGTTCATCAAAGGACAAGGTAATCTGATGAAACTGACATCATCAAATTTTGTGTGGTCTATGTTGATTGGGTGTCCTAGAATTTCTTCTACATCTATCATTTCTTCACTACTAGAATCCATTGCAAGACTTCCCATGTCATTTTCTAATTCATCTTCTAATTCTTCATCGTGTTGTTTGATGACTACCATGGCCAATGAAGCCAAATTTTCTTGTCTAGTGGGACTTTCTAGTTCATCAACCCATACTTTATTATGTTTGCTAGGCTTGGCAGGAGGATACAAGAACAAATATTTGCTATTAGATCCATGTGAGATGGTCATTCCTCCCTCTCTATAGTCAATTTTGGCTGCAACGGTAGCCAGCCATGGTCGGCCCAGATTTATGGGTAACTATCTTTGGGTGTTAGGGATTCAATTATCTAGAAATGTATTGGGTATTCCCATCCATCCACTTTAACAAGAATTTTTTCAATCATGCCCTTGGGAATAGCTATGGATTGGTTAGCCATTTGTAAGACTGTAGTTGTGGGACGTAGGTTAGTAAGTCCCAATTTCTCCATCACATCCACAGTCATTACATTAATGACTACTCCAAGGTCCACTAAAGTGTTAGGTATTGCTACCCCATTAACTATGACTGTTATAAGTGGTCTTCCTAGATCATCATATTTTGGAGCAGTGGTCATCCCAGCCAACAAGCTAGCTAGGTACCCATTTGTGTGGACGGTGTTGATTCAGTTTGGTTTTCTCCCTGGGGTCTTAATACACAACTATTTAATCAGTTGGTTTAGCTTAGGAATTTCCTTAATTTCCTGTAGCAAAGTGTAATGTCCCCTTCTCAATTGTGATCAATTCAGTTGATCATTGGCCTATTCCGGAGACTCATAGGCTACTTGGAGGGTGAAAATTAGGGTTTCCTATTTTGAGGGGGTTGTTGCTTGAAGTTAGGTGATTGGATTATGGATTCCTTTTGGGTTTTCAGTGAGCTTCACAGTGGTATAGCATGCATAGTGATCCGAGCAACTTCATGAATTTGCTATTTTTAGTAAATTCTATTTTTGGCAGTGGTCCTATTGGCTTCAGTGCAGTTGGCTCTCTTCTTCAGCCAGTTCAGTTGGTATTGTTATTTTTGGCCTTTTGATGCATTTTCTAGAGGGATAAGTTAATTTAATTAAAATAATGTTATATTTTAATGTTATAACCCTTTGGCCTAGCTATATGACTTTAAGTTGTTCTGAAAAGGGGACTTCAAGGGTGGACGCCTCATCTAGAGGTAATTTAATATTTTCTAAGGTAAAAAATCAAGCTTGAGAAGTGGGATGCCAACTTGGAGACGGAAGATGATTTTAATTAAAAATTCAAATTTTTCTTTGAAGAAAGGGATGCCATCTTTGGAGGGAAAAGAGAACAAATTCAAAATTGAAATTAGGCGCCTTCTTGAAGCTGCTAGAAGATTCCTCTCAAGTTTATAAAAGCAAGCCTCTGCTCTTCATCTCATTATCTCCTGTCTTCAGTAATGTTATGTTGTCGGAATGGTAACAAAGTTGCTTCTAGGAAAGCACACCTCCTAGCATAGGCTTGACTTCTTGCTTGAAAGATAGCAACTAGTTGAGAGATTAGTTTGTAGTGGGTTTCTTGCAACTTTAGTTGGGTTTCTTGCATATTGAAACTGAGTCCTTGCATTTTCAGACAAATTTTGGAGTTGTTGGTTAGAGTTGTTGAATGTGTGTTTTGCTCATAAGTTTCAAAATAAAATTATTCTCATTTTGGGTACTGAATCATTGTGTTTCCTTGTTAGGGGTGAACCTTCTTGTCAAATTGCATATTTTATTAACATGAAATGGATTTTCTAGAGAGAAATCACCCCTCCTTGAGGGTCGTACCATTCTGAGCATATCTTGAAATTCATGTAAAATAAATAAGGATCTTATGGAGTGGTTTTAGTGTTCCATCTTGGGTGCCATCATCAATGGAACATTATGCATTTGATTTTGGGTCAATAGAGTGAGTTTTGAGTGAGATATATGCATTTTAGTGAATTGCTAGGTTGTTGGTTATGCATTTTCAGTGCAGGTTTGTCAAAAATCAGATTAAGAAAAGTTGGTTTTTTCAGTGGGTTTGAGTCTAGATAGTTTTATAGTGCATTAGTGAGGTAGTATACATTATTGCAACTTTGAAGGGCCCTAATCTTGTGTTCTTGGCAGGTATTCAATCTCATTGTAAGTTGAACAGTAGTATTGTCACCATTCTCACTTCTTTCTTACTTTCTTATTTGTACTTCCCACTGAATAAGTGGAAGAGGCTAGCTTGCTGCCTATTTACTTTTAGAAATTGTATTGTACTTCAAATTGTTGATCGGCTGAGCCATCACAAAACTCATGGATCCTCTGACCATATGCTCATCCCTCCTCCCACCTCGGGTCTTAGAGCACATTCTTAGTTAGAGTTACTTTCAGTCAGTAGTTTTTAGGGACCCTCTAACCATATGCTTGCCCCTCCTCCCACATCAAGTCTTAGGGTGCATTCTTGGTTAGAGTTACTTTAGTTCAATAGTGCATACGATCCTCTAACCATATGCTCACACCTTTCCCAACATTGGGATCTTGGTGTACATCCTTGGTTAGAGTTGCTTTCCGCATCGTTTTGGTTTTAGAGCTAACCTTAACGGGTGCGTGTTGCATTGCCTATTGTAATCAAAAATATATTTTTTGGTCTGGTTCATTACACAAAGGAACTTCAATCTGTAATTGTTTAATTTCTTGTATCAATGTAGTTTTTGTAGGCGAGGTTATTTCTAGAGCATCTTTCACAAGAATTGGTTTCAGACACTCCAGAAAAGGTGCTTTAGTTTTGTCTTTAGGCATGGAATCCTTCGGAAGTTTAGTTGGAGACTGACCCTCCTCCTCCTGAGGTAGGTCAGAAGCTCCTGCTGAAGATGGCAAGTCGGGTTCATGTTGCATAGTGTTTGGGATTTGTTCTATGGATGCGAGTGTTATTGTAGTTTTCTCAACATACTTCTTGATAGGTTCATCTATGATTTCTTCAATAGTCAGTTGCAAAAGTGTTTTCCCAGACCTCAATTGTAGATTCCCATAGTGTATGGCATTAAGTCCAGTGACATTGTCTTGTTATGCAGAATATACCAGAGTATTTGGGCAATTATTCTTTGGATTCAGAACTGGTTGCGTGGGAAGTGGTGGTTGGTTAACTTGTTCAGTTTGTGAAGTGTTTTGGGGAGGTGGTAGGAGAGTATGTTGTTGAGTAGGCATCCTCTTGGGCCCAAAATAAAACTAGTGTTGGGGTTGATTCCATTGAGGGATGAAATTTTTAGGGTACCACTGCTATTGAGACTGGTTGGGCCACTTAGGGTTACCCCAAGATTGGTTTGCCCATTCTGGTGGTCCCCAAGGATAGGTTCCCCAATTAGAGGGTACTGGAGGTGGTGCCTAAGGCTAGGGTGTTTCCCATTGATTATTGTTCCAATTTGGTTGGGGCCGCCAATTAGGATTGGAATTTTGGTCATAGGAAAAATTACCTCCAGTTCTTTGGTTGACAACATTCACTTTTTCCTCGACTGGGGTTGTTCTTTTCTTGGAATTTTTGATGGAATTCAATAGCTCACACTGATCGGTGGGGTGATTTTTGTCACACACTTGACAAACATCAATCTTGTCAACTTTGTCCAAGGGACATTCCCTTAGAAAATGTTTATTTTAGCACCTAGGGTAGTAAATAGACAAGGTCTTAGGATTTCAGGATTTAACCTATATGTCATCTAAGGTGGTGTTTAGTTGAACAAGGATTTTGGTTTTGAAGTTGGCCAAATCCTCATGAAGTTTTTTTATGTCATTAGAACCACATAAGGGGGTGAACTTTTGGATACCTCCACGAGTGTGAGAGAAGTTCCGACATAATTCCATAATATCTTCTAGTCTCAGTTGGGACACGTCTCCTTTTCCCATTAAATGTAAACTCCTCTGAGCTTTGTCATCAAGAATTTTGAGGAATAAGGTCTTCAAAATATCAAGACTTATAACTTCTCCACCACAACGTTTAGATAAGAAGATAAACCTATCTAGGTAATCCTCTAAACTTTCATCCTCATTTTTCCTTATTTTGAACATTTCTTCTTTCCTATCACTCACCCTATAGTAACTTTGGCACTTCTCCAAAAATAAAAACTCCATTTCATCCCAAGAGGTTATCGATTGAGAAACTAATCCCATAAATTAGCACATAGTTGAGTGTTTCGGAGTAGAAGGAAAAAGCTTTAGTTTCTAATTATCATTCTTGTAGTCATATGTCTGACACAAGACTTTAAATTCAAATAGAAACTGATCAAGGTCCTCAATAGACAAACCTCGAAAAGTTGGAAAGAAATTCGGTGAGATATTGTTCATTGTGGTATCATCATCTGCATCAATAACAATAGGATAAGTGAATGTGCGTGGTGGAGGGTTATCATTGTTGTTGTTATTGGAAACATTTCTATGGTCACCCATGATGTTGAAGGGGATGTGATCCTCTTCCAAAATTTGCTCAGTGGCATGAGGTTTAGAAGTTTGCAAAAGAATATGCTCCTGGACCACTATTCATTCTCTTTCCAGGGTATGTGGGAAGGTCTCACATTGACCCTATTCGGTCAATTCCTTATCAATCCTGTTTGGTCAATTCCTTAGTAAATTCTTGATCCGAGTTTCCTTCCTCGCTACTTGTTGTTGGTACATGAATTGGGGGGGTTTTGGTATGAATCTTCCATGGGGGCCTCATTTCCTAACCATGCAAAAAAGAAGCCAAATAGTTATTTCTATCCCTAAAAGAGGTATTCAAGATATCTCCTACTAACACTAGAAAAAGGATGTCCCTGACAACGACGTAAAAAAGTGATAGGTTGTTGTCATGTCCTAACACTTTA
Organism: Sequoia sempervirens; assembly: GCA_007258455.2. Lineage (NCBI taxonomy): Eukaryota > Viridiplantae > Streptophyta > Pinopsida > Cupressales > Cupressaceae > Sequoia > Sequoia sempervirens. The sequence goes on along the minus strand of VDFB02069815.1, from coordinate 19,883 downwards.
GTTAAAAAACATATCAATATATCGTCTGGGCAGTGTCCAAAGGTTGTATGCAATAGGAGTCATCTTAACTATCTCTCTCTCAGGTTTTCTAACTACCAACAACTGAATAAAACTCTAAACTAAAAAGCCTCTAAAATTAGAAAGTAGTAAATATTTTATCAAGAAAGTTGGAAATGGTTAAACTAAAAAAGCAGAAAACTATGAATCTGAAAAGCATAACCACTAAGATAGAAAGCATGGAAATGATTAAATTGAGAAATGTATAAATTGTTGAACAAGTAAAACTAGTAAAGAAGCTATGAAACATTGGGCTAACCAAAAGATAACAATCTAAAACAACTAGAATTAAATGATTTAACAGAAATAACTAAAGGAAGGTGCTTCAAAACTTTAGTTACTAAATTTAGAATGTACAGACTTAGCTACAACCTGCAGGGTTAACACTAACAGCATGACACACACACATGAAAATGAATTCCAATTTGACTTTTATCTATTAAAGAAAAGTACAAAATAAAAAAAGTAAAATACTTATCTATCTATCTATAACCCTCAAGTGGCCAGCTCTTGGGTGTCTTTAAAGCTATCTCCAATCACATGCACTGGTAATCTTCAAGTTACTTCATTCAAAGGACTCCATTCACATTACTTAGTAATTCAAAGGATGGTGGGAAAACTCATTTTTATTCATATAGCAGTTTTTCTCCAAAAAACATATTAGCAGCATAATGGTATTCTTCTATATTCATCATTTGCAACAGTTACATGTTTTTATATGAAAGTGACTAACAAAATCCTACTTTCCAGTCGATAAAGTCTTTAACAGATTGTCAACAACTAATGGAATTTAAAGCCCATGACATGTAGTATTAAAGAGGCTCGATACGAGCCATAAAGTTTTTGAAACTGAAAATAATAGAACTACAAAAAATTTGGCCCATAACATAAGCTCCTTCAATTCTGGCACCTGCTCGCTTGTTTTCAAAGGTGTTAAGATTTGTGCTCATTTCCCTTTGACTGGAATGGTAATCGGAGTGGAAGTTGACCTATGAAATGCTCAAGACAAAACCATTAAATCAACATAAGTTAGCTTAATTCGACTAATTTCAAGAAGTAAAGTTTGCACGTTTATTCATAAAAAGAGCAATTATTTATCCTAAAGGTAATTAATTGGCAAGGTAAATTGGGCCGAAAGGTATAGGTTTGCATATTTAGCCCATTATATTGATGAGGTTATTTTTACCTTATCAACCACCAAGATATTTATAATTAAAATATGAGCCCATGGCTGATCAGAAAGAGTACACCACCTCCAAAATAATTTAGCAGCGAGAGCCAAACTATTATGCCCTAACTATCGAAGGACCAAACCGCCACACTCCTTGGGCTTACACACATGGTCCCAACTCACCAAGATCAACTTTTGATGATCCAAATGTTCTGCCCATAATAACTTCCTAGAAAGAGAGTCATATTCCTTAAGAAAGCCCTTAGGAGTAGATAAAGCCATGAACCTGTATAGAGGGAGAGCTTGCAAGACAAATTTTAGGAGAGTCAACCTACCAGCAAAAGATAGCCACCGATAAGTCTAGTGATTGACCTTTGAGTGAAATTTATCTAGGAGCACCTACCAGTACCTCTTATTCATGTTGCCCATACAAAGTGGGATGCCCAAATAATCCATGGGAAGGCTACCAATTTGAAAATGAAGAATGTGAGAAATCCTATTTTGAATCAATTTGGGAGTATTAAAGAACATGATGATAGAATTCCTCTCATTTATCTTCTGACCAGAAGTAACCATATAAATATCAAGAACCTTCTTGAAATTATATTCTTCCTCAATTCTTGCCAACCCCATTAGAGTAGTGTCATCAACAAACTAGAGGTGAGTTAGGGAGTCTAATCCCTGGTTCCAACTCCAACCCTTAATTAGACTAGTATCCTTGTATTTCTTCAACAGTCTACCCATACCCTTCGCCAATAGAATAAAGATATACGGAGAACAAGGATCTCCCATTCCTTAGACCTCACGAAGCTGAAAAGATAGGAGAGTGCAATCCATTAATCAAAATAGAGAAGGAGGACGAAAACACACAACTCATAATCCAGGAAATCCAGTCAAGATGAAATCCAAAATTTTCCATCATACACTGGAGAAAAGACCACCTAACTCTAGCATAAGCTTTTGAAATATCCAATTTAATAAACATTACTTACTCCTTAGAAGAGGACATGGAATGCACCACTTCCGTTGCCACCACAATCTCGTCAACAATCTTACGACCTTTGACAAAACCTCCTTGTTCTGAATAGATCAGGGCAACTAGACAAATTTTCAACCTTTCCGCCATTAGCTTGGTAATAATCTTAAAAGACACATTACATAAAGCAATAGGCCTAAAAAATTCAAAGGAATTGGTACCATCCTTTTTAGGGATAAGAGCAAGGAAGGTTGAGTTAAAAGCATGAAGTATTTTCTTATTAACTTGAGACTCCCTCACAACCTCTAACAGATCAAATTTTAGGATATCCCAAAACTCATAGAAAAACTAAATTGGAAAGCCATTAGGACCAATGCCTTATATTTATTCATCTAGAAAATAATGCTCTCAACCTCCTCTAGAGAAACTAGCTTTAGAAGAAAGTTATTCATCTCCCTAGAAAACACCGAAGGAATACAATAAAAAACAATATCGTCTTCAACCACTGCCATCAGAGAATCCTCTGTGAAAAGGGAAGAAAAGAAGCCATCACACAAAGGGATAGCAACCATAACAACCCCTGGATCACCATCAAGCCCATTAATATCCACTAAGGTCCCACTAGTGGAATCAGTGCCTTTGAACTGTCATCCTTTAAATTCTCAGACGAATCCATACCACGAATAGGAATTTTTTAGATATGAGAAGATGGGTCCAAACCTTGCATATCTTGATCTCCAAGAGTAAGATCATGCTTCATTGAGTCTAAGTCCTCAAAATTTTTGAGGACATCAAACATGTTACCAAAAACACCTTTTTGCATGGATTTGTTTTGTCGAGCTACCCCTAGCCATTGATTGACCTTTCACAGGAATAAACCCTTTTGAATCAATCCCCTCATTTCGAACCAGGGCTTTGCCCTTTACTTTAGAATCAAAATCTTGCCGCTCAGGTGGAAAGTGGGGGTTGCTACCTCTTGACTTGGGACAATTTCTTTGCAAGTGTCCATACTCATGACATAATCTACACTGAAAAGGTAGAGCCTCGTAATCAATGTATTGAATCTAGCTCATACTCCCTAATCTAATCTCAAAAAATTCAGGCAATGGAATATTTAAGTTTTTTTCCACACAATGTCAAGCAAAAGTGGTCACCCTAGAGTCGAAGGTTTGATGAGAGGGGCCCAAGGGTTTCCCCAAAGTTGTAGCAATAGAATGCATAACATCCTTCCGCCAAAATTCCTTTGGAAGCCAAGGCAATCAGATCCACACAAGTATCTTCAACGAGAGCTATTTTGAGGGATCAAACCCTAAGTGCCATGGTTTAATAAAGAGCCCACCTGATTGTGGAAATAAGGTCCACCTTCAAAAACCATATTCTGATCCGCAAGCATGGAAAACACAACAAAAAATAACCATTTGCTTCTAGGATAATCTCCATATCCCCCTCCAAATTCCAGTTTCTTCATGCCCATGACTCTAAAAATGGCAATGAGATACAAACTCCCATAAAATTACAGATTAAAGCATGCTTCACCAAGTACATATCATCTTCAGGATTGATCACCACAACTTGATGATCCTTGCTCCTTTCCAAGCAACCCGTTGGTATTGATCTCGTTTATGAAGAATGATTAAGCTTTGATTCCTCTGCATCATGCAAGAGAAATTTTATTGCATCACCATGCCCTAAGAATGATGAATCTCCATTTAAAGCCACCATTTTGAATGAAATCCGAGAGGGGTCCCTGGGACCCCAGAAGGTGCCATGAAAAATGCACAAAGATAGCTCCACACAAAATACCAAAATCCAAAATAGAATAATAAAAAACAAATGCAAACTCTTGCAACCTACACTAGCAAGCCCATGACCTGCCTTGTATGCAAAAACCCACCAAAAATAAGAGATCAAAGGAGCCTTAGAGGGACATGCATAGCCCCCCGTAGCTAGGGAAGCTCCACACAGACCACTCAAGATTACACGCCCTACACAACAATGCTCAAACTAGTCTCCAACCTATCTGGTGAACCCCATACAAATACTTGTTAATAACTAAGAATAATAAACCAATTCAAGTGGGGAAGCCTCTAATTATCTCTAGAGAAAACACAATTAGCAATATGGTGTTGATAAACTAACCATAAGCTCTTTGTATATGCTAATTATTCCATAGCTTCCACCTAAGCTAACTTAGACACTTAAATACAATAGTTATGATAACCTAAATATCTCAATAAGAGTGTAATAAAGATCATATAACTTAATTAGTAGTTATTATAGCCACAAGCTGACTATTCATAACTCTATGGGTAAAATTACCAACGCGTGTCACACTTTTATAAAAGAATCAAACAACACAAATAAAAATTCTCAACTTTCACTGCATAAAAGCGATCTTTATGTTTTGAATTTCAAAATGATGCAAACAAAATGAAATGTATAAATCTTGATGAAGTTTATTCTTATAATTTTTCAAAAAAATCTAAAATTGTTTTGATATTTTTTTATAAATTTAAGAGCTGATTTTGAATTGCCGAAAATTTTACGAAAACGTGATGTTGAGTTAACGTCAAGAAAAAATAGAAAACAAATTTATTTTCCCTTGATTTTTTTTTCTAAAGTAGTTAACTTCAATATATAGTGCGTGGTAAAAAAATTAAAAAAATTCATGTATATTTTCCTCATAATAATGTGTTAAAGTCAAACATACCAGAATTTTATAGTTTTCATTTGACATCAAATATTGTCTATTTTTTTTATCATTTTCAAAAATCAAAGCATACCCTTTTGGAGAGGATTCTCTCCTCTAGTGCATCATATATTTTTTAATTTTTTAAATATGTTTAGTATTTTTTTAAAAATTGTAATCGACCTTACTTTTTATTTTAACAACCTACTTACATTATTTTAAAAAAACATATTAAAACTAATCAAAATATCAAAAAAATTATATATTTAGATTCTTGACTCCGAGCTCTACAAAAAGGGTATTTTTAGTTTTTGAAAAAATCATTATGATTGAGGAAATATCATTTTCAAGTGGAAGTTTTCAGAAAAAGATGAAGTGGCTACCAACAAAGTGGTGGTACTTGCAAAATCCATGGCCATTTCAATAAATTTTGCCCCTTGAGCCTCTAAAAATTCCTCATTACTGTTTGATAAGGGTTTAAAATTTCTTGTAGGGCTTAAACCCTTATATCCTAAAGCCCTAGTTACCCTATAATGCACTTTTTTCTAATTTCAAGTTGGCCTTTTGTGCCTGGTTATGTCATAACCCAATTTAATTGCATATTTATTATAATATGGTAAATTGAATTATTAAAGGAATTCAATATATATTAAATGAAAATTTTGGAATTTAAAAAAAAAAGATTGAAAGAAGTTGACTGATGTTGACTATGCAAATTTTTGAAAATTATCTTATATGTTATCAAGAATTGAACGTTATTGATAAATTTTGCAAGTGCAAGTGTGTGCAGTTACAAGGTAACAAGCTGAAGGATGAAAGCACGATTAAAGTAGGATTATTTAGCCGAATCAAACAGTAGGCCAGTTGGAGTCTGGGTGCACACACCACAAATGGCATGATGACTTGCATTTGAACTATTTTGCATATATAGAAAAACATAATTTCATGACTTGAATTTTTTCAATGATTGAAAATGAATGGCTTGTAGAATAAATTATCTACCTAAACTCCGTGTTTTGAAAAAAACAAAAGTATGTATTTTAAAGAATGATTAAAAGGATAAGAGTTTCATTATGTGAAATTAAGTTAAGAGAAATCCCTTTTAGCTCACATATATATGGATGCTTGAGATGAAATTAAAGTTCCTTATTTAATTAAATGATAGCATATGGAACTCATAAGCTCCTTCAAACAAACAATCTACACATGAATATATATATATAAATACATACATATATATATATATAAATATAAATACATACATATATATATACATACAAATATATATATACATATATATATATATATACAAAATGAAGAACGAACATAGTAAATATGAATGAAGTCATATAAATACACACACACACATATACAATATATACATATACATATTTATATTCTTATTGAAATTTAATTTGATAACCGATAATATCCCAAATCAAAGTATTTGAAATCAAATAAAAATCATGAAGCCATCCTATGAAGGACATGGTTTGCCACAAGCTTAATGGAAATATTCAAAATAAGATAGTGGCCAGCGATGAAGGCAATAACACCATAATGGCAACACCCAGTAACATGCAAATAACATTTCCAGTTTTGAATTCATAAATAGAGGAAAAAGCACAACAAAGGGGATTCGACTAGCTCGAAGGCAAGAAAACCAAAGAAATAACTCAAGAAAGGGAAAATTTTGAGGGAAACTTCACAAAAGCTCAAATTTGGAGGTAAATCGATCTCTTTTAGAAATAGATTTGGTTTTATTATCATTCCCGAAACATGCTAGATGTATTCCTTCATTTTGTCGAATGTTTTAATAGCACAGTAAAATGTGAATTTTCTGTCTGTGTTTGAATCAGCCTTGAGCCAAATGTATGAGTATTGTCGACCACCTTGTGGGGTTGCATGGCCAAAGGCCTGCCTTGTATGAATACTATTAAATTTTAGAGCCTTATCAGGTAACTGTTGAGCTAGGCCAAGGCTTAGAGCCTTAAATAACTTGACTATCTTTTGATCTAGCATGATGGTGCTAGCCATACAATGGCTATCAAAATTTCATTCTGAATGACTGTGTTATTTAGCATAGAATAACCTTGAAGAGAACCGACTATCAATCCTATGGGAGGGACATGATACCCAATACTTCATTTTATATGTCAAACATATCGATACAAATGGTGTAAAATCAGCAAGCCCATATGGGCATTTTCAAATATGATCCTTGTTTGGTTAAGGAATAAATGTATCAAACATATAAGGAGTAGTTGGTCCTAGAGTGACCAGAGAATGTTTTTCTTATAACCATGAAAGAATGAGTTTTGTCAAGAACCCTGAAGTCATTTGAGTTTTGTTTCACAACTAAATGATTGCTTAGATTTCACATACAATGAGCATTTCAGTCTAGTTTCTTTCATTTCTTACTTAGTTTCCCAATGAATTTTCAGTATTGTTTATGTTCTTGAAATGATGAGTAATGGACATTCTGTTAGCTTAATTTGTTAGTGAAATTTTAATGGATTTGCTTTGATATTGACATATGAGTTAGCTATAGACAATATTTGTCATTGGAAAAATAGCATTGTACATTATCTATTCATTGTAAGATAACCTCATTCTATTAAAAACAATGAACATTAAGTTGTAATGTTATCATTTAACATCTGAACAGCTTGAAACAACAATGAATAATTTCAAATAGAGAATCAGGGAAAAATTTAAGAACCCCCCCTTGGTGAAGGTGTAAAATCTTGGCGAATCTTGTATACTTCCCGCTAAAAATATTAATTTTAGTGGATTTTTTTTTTCATTTTTTCGTGAAAAAAAATGTCCATTGGCGAATCTTTTCTAATTGCTAGAAGTTTGTGGAAAATCCTAGCGAAATGCAAAAATTTTAAAACCACTAAAATTTTTCCATTGGCGATTAAATTCTATTTTCAAACCAACAAAATATTTTGATTGGAAAATTAAACATGTTTTCAAATAAAAAATATATTGGTTTAAAACTTTTTTTCAAACTAAAAAATAAAATTCATTGGTGAATTAAACCTATTTTCAAATGATTAAGAAAAAAACATTGGAAAATTAAACATAATATCAAAATAATAAAAAATATGCAGTGGCAAAGTGTTAGTGAAAACCAATATAACCATGACCATTCGATGAATTGACAATGGACGGTTGTAGTTGCATTCCAAAAGTAAATCTCTGAAGTAGTAGACTTGCGAATTGAAAACTCTGGAATAACACTAGAACTGTTAGATTTTTTTTTTTGGTTGGTAATAGTATTTTGTATTGCTTGAAAAGAAAGATTACATTATTTGCCTCATTGTTTACTTTTCATCAACCATCCAAAAATCACCTACAACTATAATAGTTTTTTCAAAAAAGCATCTTAACATGCTTCATAACAAAAAAAGTAACCCTGCCCAACTAAAACCAGTTCCACAACTATCTGTAATTACCTTACATATTTCAACAAGATTTTCAATCATTCTTTTACCCTTCCTAATATTCACACTATACAACCATAACAGGGTTTGTAGGACCCTAAATCTGCAATGTTCCTCAAACAATAATCACCATTAGCTTGGTTAATCAGTTTAGAACAAACAAACCTAAGATCCCCATGAAATAATACATTAATGCTTCCCAAATGCAAATAAATTACAAAAAAGTAAACTAAATAAGCACATAAAAAGCATGATGTATGTTTATCTCATGGTGGATTGGTGCTATTGTAGAAAATAGCCCTTTCCCAACCCCTTTAGATAAGCTAATGATAATGATGGACAAGATCATTTCTCAAATGAAGAGAGTGACCTTGCATGATATTGGAGATGAAAATGCTAAGATTGTGGAGTGGATGAACAAAATCAGTTCTCAGTTTGAGAGAGTGACCTTGCAAGAGATGTAGCTTTGTGGAGTTGTGAACAAGATTAGTTCTCAAACCAGGAGAGTAACCTTGCATAAAAGTTATGGATGGATGAATGAGGATTAAGACCTTCTTTTATAGATTTTCTTGATGAGAGATTGTCCAAATGGGTGAATGTGGGACTAAAGATCCACCAATGAGAAGAGGACACTTGTCAAGTGGTGATAGGTCAATGGATGTGCAAGATTTGGGAAGTGTGCCCATGAGAGGGAGAATTTGAATTCAAATTTGGCAATAAATTTAGGGAGGGGGACAAGAAAAAGAACAATAAATGCAATGTTGGAGGGACAAATCAACTTGTCATGTTTTTCAAACTTGAGGGATTATTCCCCATAAATGCCATGTTGAATGAAAATGAGGGTTTTAATAAATCAATAAATTGATTTATTTGTGCAAGTGGCATAATCTAGAGAATGCAAGTGGTTAGGATTAGTATTTGATCATTGTTAGGTTAGCTTAATGATGATTAGGATGTTTGACCTCTTTGACTTGAATATTTGATTTATTTAAATCAAAAGGGATGATGCAAGATAAAGGTGGATTAATGAAATGTTAGGATTTGATGTATTTAAATGAGGTAATGGTAGGCTTAAATCAAATAAAGTTAATTTATTTAATTTAAATGGATGATGAACCTGATTTTCCTACTGAATGGATCAATGTGAATTTGATTTATTTAGTGAGCGGATGAATGTGAATTTGATTTATGAATGAGCGAATGCATATGCATAATTTTGCATGTCTACAGGGTTCAACCCCCAGCAAGCCAAAAATTTAGTACTAGCCTTACGTTAATTCTGTAGAAACCCTACAAAAACTACACATTCAACTAGTGCTACCCATTTCATAAACAACTTTCCTTGTTGCTTTTCCCTTCATCTTCAGCTTCCTCACATTCTGTCATTTTGATTTCATACACTTTTCCTTTGCTTTCGCCTGTGCTTCCATGCTTCCTACCTCTACTTTCTCTTGTGCTTTCAACTGTGCTATAATTACTTCCACCTTCATCAACTCTATAAAGATCTTGAATGCTTGCCAACCTAACCTTGCTTCTTCCCTGCATTGATTTTTAATCTCATCCTCCGACCAACGCATGAATAGGGTGCATCCTTCTACCCCTTCTAGTTCCACATTTTCAAAGCCTTCCTAGTAGTCGAAACCTTCACCTGGAATTGCCCATTCAAGTATTGATTCTAATCCTTCCAAGAAATCTCTATGAACAATCATCTCCATCACTTCTCTCACTATGCTTGTTGATTCCCCCAAGTCCAAACCCCATGCCATAATCAAGGAGTATACATCCATGTTAGTCCTGTATCTATGCCTCATATTTCCAAAGGATTTCCCCAAAATCATCCACACATTTTGTATCAACCTCCCATCAGTGAATAAAAAAATCCCCATGAATCTATTGTCAGAAGCATCACCATAAAAAGGGTTTAATTGCCTCCTTGAACACAAAGTGAAGTTGGCCTCCATTTGAAAACTATTGCAGCTACACTGCCACCACCACCACTCTTTTAGAATTTCTATGTGCCTTCTTCTCCATGCAAAATTCTATTATTAACTTCGCTAATCGAGTGTTGACAGCCGAGAGGTAATAATTTTCCAAAATCCACACATACCGATATTAATTACCCATCGTTTGTCTAGTCATGTTCACTGACTCGAATCTGCCCACAATCTTCACTTCATAAATGCACCATCTTTGCCACCTTTCCTATCTTAATTCACCAAAGTTGAGGTTTTGGTGCTTTTCCTAACCTTAGTTGCAAGTCTTTCTTGGTCATCTTTGTAGTCAGTGGGTCAGAGGTTTTGAAAAATTTGAAACTTCAGACTTTGATTCTAAGGTTCCAAGTTTCAGTGACCACGTGACATTATGGACCATGACCATTCGATGAATTTTCGATGGACGACTGTAGTTGCATTCAAAAAGTATATCTCTCAAGCACTAGATTTGCGAATTAAAACCTCCAGAATTACACTAGAACCATTAGATGCAGACATGTGGGGAGATCAAGGCTCATAATCGTGGTAAAGAACTTGATGGGTTGGATTTTGACGATGAGTGATAAAAGAACTTAAGTGGCAGAAATATGCACATGCAAAAAGTTTTTTTAAAAGAGGGACAACCTAGGAAGAACGTAGGACCAAGGCTTAAAAACTTAAGAGCATTTTACGCAAAGGATTTAAAGGCCAATCAATATAACCACAACCATTCGATGAATTTTTGATGGATGATTATAACTTCATTCTGGAAGTAAATCTCTGAAGCAGTAGACTTGCGAATTGAAACCTCCAGAATAACACTAGAACTGTTAGATGCAGACATGTGGTGAGATCAAGGCTTATTTCTCTCTTTTCAATGCCTTGACGTATTACCTTTCATTTAATTGAAATTCTCAATCTTTTGAACATATGAAGTGATTGATTGGACAAATCATAGCTTTAATGAAACAAGATTTGTAATGATTTCATATCATTTGAGTGGCATTGGTAGTGGTGACTGGAGTTTGGCGATTTTGACAGCTTGTCAAATTGAGGTACAATTTTCATGTAGCTAGACGTCAATCAAATTAAACATTTTAATTGTACATGTAAGGCTTAAGATACACGAATCAACTAAGTTGGTTTTTTGGTTTGCACAAATCAGGTTGGTAGTAGCACTGGTGGCCCATAAATAGGGTTAGTGATAGTGGATAGTATCATAAGGGTTTTCATTTTTTTGGGTTAATAAGGATTCAAGAAGAAGATGTGGTATTATTGGGGATACTCTAAATTCTCCTACCTCCAGTTATGTAGTTACAGAGTAAAAGACCAAATTCCTTCAAGTTCAGAATGGGTGGAATTGGAAAGAAGTTGATTTGGTTCACCTGACTTCTCAGACAAGTTTTGAACCAAGATGAGGAGCTCTAATGGACATAAGTGCTATCCCGATGCATGGAGGCTACAGGTAGAAGATGGGAGCAATTTTACTAACCCTCATCTTCTGTATGACTCTGGTTCTCAAAGGGGATAAGCACATTTTGTATCTTCACAGCTCTCATTTCCCCAACATTGTTGGCTAGGCGAGTCCCTTGTGTTTATTTTCAGAGCCACATTTGTATTATGTTGTCACCAACAGAAGCTTTGGAATCATGCATTTATTTTTAGTGTCACATTTGTATTATGTTGTCACCGACAAAACCTTGGAAATTGGAATCAATTTGTAATCCATTGTCATGAGCAACAACATGGAATAAATTGTATCTATGTTATTTATACAAAACAAGAGCTTTCCTTCTCTACAACTACTCATCTTTAAAAAGATATGTAATAATGTGACATTGTAATTCAGTTCTAATAAAATAAATGGTTGTGTTGTGTTAATATTTGTTATAAATTTACAGTAAAGAGTTATTTTTTGAGTTCAGTGTCTATGAATATATTCAAATTAGTTTATTTTTCCTTTAAGAAATTAAGTATTATCTATTTATGAAATAATTGCATGCAAATTTAAAAGTAAAACATAAATCAATACAAATGAAAAAAGAAAGTTGCCATCAAATTGACAAAAAAACATTATAAACACTAAATCTTCAAAAAAATTTCCTTTAAGAAATTAAGTATTTAGTATTATCTATTTATGAAATAATCACATGCAGATTTTTAAGTAAAACATAAAGCAATACAAATGAAAAAAGAAAGTTGCCATCAAATTGAAAAAAAAAACATTATAAACACTAAAAGTTGTCACTCTTGTTAGGGTTTACCGAAATGTTATTTATTTCTAATTTGTCGTTGACCTTCTCCCCCAGTTCCCAGTATCATTATTCATTTTATTAAGTCCTTTGCAACATTAAGTTACCAACCCCTTGGCCTTGATGTCAATCCTAGTGCATTAAAGTTTAAAACAACTTTAAAACACATGTTTACTATTTATATCATAATTCATAAATTACTCAACCGTTCGATGAACATTTGATGTATGGTTGTAGTTGTATTCCAGAATGAAATGCAGAGAGCACTAGTCTTGCGAACTTAAACCTCCAGAATTACCCTTTAACCATTAGATTTACAATGATCAATGGTTTAGAATTTTTTGCCAATGCAGGACTAAATGGCTAGTGAAACAAGATTTGTAATGATTTCATATCGTTTGAACTTTGAGTGGCACTGGTGATTTTGACAATTGATAGCTTGTCAACTTGAGGTACATTTTACATGTAGTGAGGATTTTAGAATCCAGACATCAATCAAATCAAACATTTAAATAAATTTAAGGCTTAAGTTGGTTTTTTGGTTTGTGCGAATCACGATTATGATTCATGATTATACCTAATCTCACATGTGACACATGTGAGGTGTACACAGGGACCAGGTTGGTAGTGGCACTATTGGTGGCACTGTTGGCCCATAAATAAGGATAGTGAGCACAACTAAAAATTGAAAACATTAGTTGAAGGCTAAAGGCTTTACTATTGAGTGCAATGTTCAAATTGTCATAAGGGTTTTCATTTTGCAGGGTTAATAAGGAATAGGATTCATGAAGAAGATGATGTGGCATTATTGGATTTGGGGATACTCTAAATTCTCCTACCTGCAGTTATGTAGTTACAAAGTAAAAGACCAATTTCCTTCAAGTTCATAATGGGTGGAATTGGAAAGAAGTTGATTTGGTTCACCTAACTTCTCAGACAGGTTTTGAGCCAGGATGAGGAACTTTGATGGAGATAAGTGCTCTCCTAGTGCATGGAAGCTGCAAGTAGAAGATGTGAGCAGTTTTACAACCCATCATATTCTGCATGACTCTAATTTCCAAAGGGGAGAAGTACATTTTGTATCTTCACAACTCCCATTTCCCTAGTTTGATTAGCTCACCTTTCCCCATGCATTTATTTTTAGACACCATCGTTGATCCCAGAAGTTTCATGCATTTATTTTCAGAGCACATGGTTGACCCAACAAGTCCCATTTATTTTCAGACACACATGTATTACTTCTACGTTTTCACCAGCAGTCTAGAAAAAGCTTGGAACTTGTGCTTACATTTGTATTTGTACTATGTAATAATGTGACATTGTAATTTAGTTGTAATAAAATAAACGGTTGTGCTATTAATTTGACATTGTAATTCCTTTTATTAAGTCCTTTGCAACGTTAAGTGTTATTGTGCTATTAATGGTTGTGTTATTAATGTGACATTGTAATTCCTTTTATTAAGTCCTTTGCAACGTTAAGTGTTAGTGTGCTTAGTTCTATTAATGGTTGTGCTATTAATGTGACATTGTAATTCATTTTATGAAGGCCTTGATGTCAATCTGAGCGCATTAATGGTTAAAAATAAATTACTCATAAATTACTTATATCATAAATTACTCAACCGTTTGATGAACATTTGATGTATGGTTCTAGAATCAAAATAAGGGAGCAAAGAAAGCTTACTACTTAGTCGCTAGTCCTCTGAGTTTTATAACCATGTCGCGGAGTTCTAAATTTTCATAACTACCCCATTCCCCGACTTGGTTTACTTTGTTGAGTAACTTAAGTTCATGCATACATAACCTTTGAGTTATGGTGTGTGGACTTAGTTATTGGGCCAAAAGTTTCAAAAAATTTGAAAATTCAGACTTTGGTTCTAAGGTTCCAAGTTTCAGTGACCACGCGACATTATGGACTTATCTTGCCTTTCAAAGGTGTCGTCATTTGACATCTCACTGAATGCTATGTACGAACTAAACTTGAGTTGTCTTTTCAGGAATTTCCAAAAGCATGTAGGTTTTAAGGCTATCTTTACGAGGAATGAAATTGAATGCCACATTTAAAGCATGTCTTATAAAAAATAATGGCATAAGTGGGTGGCAAAGTTTTACTTAGACATTTAGCTTGCATTCTCGTTCTTTGCCAAGGCCAATACTTCTCAAGTGGAAACATTATTTTTACTCAGACATTTAGCCTGCATTCTCATTTTTTGCCAAGGCCAGTACTTCTCAAGTGCAAACATTTTTTCTCCGTGAATTTGTGCTCATGCAAAGTGAATGTTGGGTCAGCGTAAGGGATACGGTGCTTAGACCTTTTAAGTTAGATGAATTTTGGGTGCGACTGGAGAGGGATGACAAGTGTGAGCTGGATATGAAACTCTTAGAAAGTGGGCTAGCTCATGTTGAAGGGTTTCTAGAAGCTGTGTTGAGTTTGGACCTAATAAGTACATGTGTGAGAAGGTACATTCCACAAAAATGAGAAATTAAAGCTGCGAACGAGACTGTAATTGCAAAAATTTCTCCTGAAGCTGTTTCCTGCGTGCTGGGGATTCCAAAAAGGGAACTTGTAGAAGACATGTCTTTCGCAGTGGCAGCTGAATTTTTCAAAGAAAATAAGGACCGGTGTAAGAACTCCATGGCCAAAACTTGGTTGAAGTTTGAAAAGAAAGGTAAGTCGCAACTACCGAGTAAACTCAAAAGAGTGCATTTTACGGGAGAAATTGCAGAGGTTATTGCTTTATTGCACCACATTGTTGGGAATGCCCAAGTTGAGTTATTTGAGGATTGGATGTGCTAGTTTATCTTGATAGTCTATGATGAGAACATTTTCATTGACTAGGTGAAGTTATTTGCTTCCATTTTAATGAACAATTAATTAATTTCCATAAGACTACTACTTTATGTATGTGTTCTTATCTGACATACATTATAGGTAGTCAAAGGTCCTTTTGGATAGTGTTGGAGCCACAGGGAACCCCAACTTCTGATATGCTTGTGTATAAATGCTTTCCTTAGTTCACTAAACAATTTGGAATGGGTGATTTTTGTCATGTTAATGATGCATTTTTAATGGCGGTCGTGAAGAAGCTAGATGGAAATCTAGAAATGTGCCTTTCCCCTAAATCGATTTCTCTTCTATCAAAATTTGGGAGTTTTTATATCCAATTTGATAAGTTTTCCTATCTGAGAATAAGGTGTTTTGAGAAAGCCCCATTTAAATTACCTTGATATCCTGAAGATTTAATGATATTTCTGTAAGTTTGTTGACAAATGGCCATGGTTAATATTAAGTATACGAACATGGGGAAACGAGGGTATGTCTTCCCATTGGAGACCCCTTATTTTGTGTGCAAATCAAACTAGATGGCCAAGGTAGCTGAAGGAATTCTCAAGGAATAACCTCCGCACTCCATCTATGAGACAATTTGGAGGCAGTGGTCTTGCAAAGGCACTTGGGTGAGGGAGCTTATTCCACATCAACGACCTATCAAAGAGCTTTCAAGATTTACCGAGAACAAAGTTTTTGAGAAGATTATATAGAAGCTAACACTGAAATAGATATAGGATTTTAGCTGTCACACATTCTAAAAAATGTAGCCGAGATTCAATCCATAGATCCTGATATGAAAACTTTCTGATAAATCCCATTCAGGGCTGATTGGAGCCAAAGAATTTTAGAGCAAGGAGGTGCATGTCAAAGGTTAAAAGAAACTGTGACCTGATGGGAAATGGTGGCAGCTGTTGAATTTATTCAGAGCTTCTAAGTCATCGCTGCAATAAATTAATGTGGGTTCTGCTACAAGCATTTGGTGCAAGTGTATCATCAGGGAAACCCTCTGTGAGGTCCTCTAGTGAAAATTCTCAATCAGGAGGTGATGGTGATAGGCCAGAAAAAATAGTCAAGTTGAAGAGCATCTATGAACAAGACAGTGTGCTTTCTCCTACCCCTAAGAAGAAGACCAATCAAGAAAAATTTGTGGTTGCAGATTCTAAAGCTATCTTTAAACAGATCGCTAAAGATAATATTTCCTTGTCTAAATTTCTCTTCACACTCTATATTAGATAATCCACCCATTGTTCCTGCAAGTCTAACAAAACTATTAGTGAAATGAAGATCGTCTGGTAGTGTAGCTGCCCCTGGTGATGCATAAAAAAGTAGTGAGAAGCAGAGAAACATATTCTACAATGATGTTGGAGGATATAATAAAGTTACTTCAAAGCTCTTCAAAACCTAAGAAAGCCAAGAGGATGTCAAGGATGGTGACTGATGCTACTTCTGGAAATCAAATGTTAGAAATTGCTAAGCCTATGAAGGATTAAATGAATATGGAATAAGGGAGGTGGACTACAAAGTCGCACATGTTGATATGGGTCCTCCAACACTGGAAGGTGATATGTACCATGCCAATTATTCAGTCAATACCTTGATTAAAAGAGTGAAAGAAAAAAGGAAAGAAAATATAAAACTGGAATCTCAAGTCCTCACATTGAGTAACTTTATTTTTTCCATGGTCACTCCTCCTACATTTGATGAAGCCTCAAGTTCTCAGGTAGAGGGAATTGATGTGCTCACCATAGAGAAAATTAAAAAGAATTTGAGCTATTCTAGAGTTGCTTGTGAGGGGATCTATAAAATATCTCAAGAGGCTATCTTCTTTTTGAATAAATTTGTGCTCTTTTACACTCGAGTTGTTAACAAGAGGGAGGAGTTAGTAATAGAACTTCAACAGTTTAGAAAAGATCAAACTAGTCTCTATGTGCTCTCTCAAGAAATGAAATAATTGAAATCTATGGATCTGAAGATATTAATTGGTGAGAAAATTGTGAATAATCCTAAGGACCTAGACCCTTCTTGGTCCATTTCATTGGAATGGAAATTGAATATGTGTGATAATCTGGTGAAGGAAATTAATAATATACTTGATCAATATTATGAAATGTTGGTGTAAATTAAAGAAGATTGTCGTATTCTAGGAGTGGAAATTACTAATGATTTTGATGAAAGAATTCTAGATATAAGAGAGATCTCTCTGAAGTTTAGAGAGATATTCAAGAAAGAAATAGTTGATCCCGCTACAGTGACATGAGAGTCCTTCTTGAAACTCAGTGGAATGGAGATCCACTTGAAGAATTATAAATGTGGAGAAGAAAAAAGATCTCAGATGTTGGTTGAGTCTGAAAATACTTTGGGCCAATGGAGAACTAGGTTACAGATTACTACAACTCCAAGAAGTAAAAACATCATCACAATTGTCACCAAGTACCGAGAATACAGGCAAAGAGTATAGGCACATGAGGCGTTATTGAAGGAGAAGGAGGCATAAATAATTGAAAGCGAAGGATTCGGTGCTGGGAGTGGGATCGCTGTTTAGTTTTTAGTTTTTATATTATTTTCTTTAATTTGGCTCTCTTGATACTTCAAAGACTTTTTATTTTAATTTCTAAAATGGTTGTCTTCAAGAAACCGTTATCAAGACAAAAAAACCTCTATATTTGCTAGTGGATTGTCTATTATTAGAATAATAGATTTTTGGATAGTTTCATTGCTATGGAATGTTTATCTATGAATAAATATTTTATGGTGATGGATGCGTAAGTATTTCTCAGTATAATTTAGGTGATTTGGTAGTTTAAGCTTTTATTGTTTAAGTTGGGTGGATGCCTTTATAAGTTATTTATGTTGAACTGTTAGCTTTTGTTAGCTTATAAGTTATGGATGTTGAATTGTTAGCTTCTGTTCAAGGAATGGATTAATAATATTCCTTTCAGTTATTTATCGAAGATTGTGTGAATGGCAATGCAATAGGAATTTATAAGTACTGTGATAAGTGTTGTTCTTTAAAAATGATGCAGAATCACGTATCAAATTCAATACCATGGAATACAATCTATTTTTTTTGGCTTTTCCTAACCTTAGTTGCTAGTCCTAAGAGTTTTATAACCTTGTCACGAAGTTCTAAATTTTTATAACTCCCCAATTCCTTGAATTGGTTGATGGTTAACTTTGTTGAGTTGCAAGTCTTTCTTGGTCATCTTTCTAGTCGGTGGGTCGGAGGTTTCAAAAAATTTGAAACTTCAGAATTTAGTTCTAAGGTTCACTTTGTTGAAGCAAAAATGGAAAAGAGATAAAGAAAACTTATTATTATAGCTAATAACACTATGAAGAAATAATCACTCACCTTTAAGTCTACGTTTTTGGCTTTCCCTGACTTTCAAATCAAGAAGTAGAACCTCAGAACCGAACAAAATGTGTACGAATAATGACACCTTTTGATTGTATTTATATCAATCCATGATTCCATATTTGGAAAATTCCATGGGATTTTTAAATGGTATATTAAAAATTTGGCGAATCCCGTGTGCTTATACAACGATACGTTGTAATTTTCAAGGTGAAATGTGTCCTCAAATGTAATTATTTTTAAATGTTATTGGCAAAATAGGTCCTCATGAGCAACTATTTATAAATTTTAATTGGGAAAATGGGTCTTCACAATCAACTATTTTTAAATTTTAATTGGTGAAATGGGTCTTGATACAATGTTGTTTTAATAGGATTGGCAAATATGTAGGTGTATTATTAAATGCTTTTGGGATTCCAGGCGAAAACATTAGTCAGTCCAATTGAAATGCATAGTTTGTCAATGGAGAATTTATTGCTTAAATATGCCTCATAAAAAAACTCATTGGTGAATAGACATGCATTGGACCTATAGTTCATAAAATCTGGGTGATTTGGACACCCTGTTGGGTGCGAGAAATTTTCCAATTTTGACTTGGTCGATTCCTAGAATTCGCCAATTGGCGAAGATTCGCCACTAAACTTTTCCCTATAGAGAATGTTTTGTTGGAAACAACATTTTTTGTCATAAATATAACTGTTTAGTTTGAAACAACATTATAATGATGTAAACAGTGAATATTCTATTACAACCGACATTGATTTGTTGTAAAGTTATCTTTGTAGCTGAAAATAGTCTTGTTCATTAAACTATTTAGCGGGAACAACATTAAATAGTTGTAAACTGTGAACATTCTACATGAAACAACTTGTCTTATAATTATTTAGTACGAAATAGTACTAGTTTTGTTAAAAAAATGAATGTTCATATGTAAACATCAATGTTAGAGTATCCTAGTTTTGTGAGAATGCAAAGAAACAACAGTATGTGTGAAACTATTAATATAGACTTGTTCTAGATTCTTTATTTTGACAAAGGAAAAATAAAATGGAATATTATTTAATGATTGAAATCTGATTTAATGGTTTATTTTAGAACGTATGCAGAAACCAAAAACTTAAGTAGGCACATATATGT
>VDFB02069814.1:0-21419 GCA_007258455.2 Sequoia sempervirens | reverse complement strand
GTTTTCTAATTATTGGACCTCCTAAGTTACATATCATTATAGTACCTCCTAAACCTCCTAGCCATATCTTAAACTTTTCAAGACAACTTACTAGTAAGCATGTGTCGCAACAACCAAGTTATTGTGCAGTTTCCCACACATATAACACTAGAAATAATAAGCAAGAAAAAAAAATACCAACATCAATCCCATTACCTTAACCATACCTTCCACCTGCACATAATATTTCAAAGCATAGTGGTAAAGAATATGATCTTGTTGAGTAACTTCATAATACTCCAGCCAAGATTTCCCTTTGGGACTTGATTCAAACATCACCTACATATCATGGGATGCTCCAAGAGGCTTTGTAGAAGATTGTTTTCCCAAATTTTGTTAAACCGAATGATGTAGCCGCCTTGTTTGATTGTATGCAAGTGATAAATTTGGGTATTACATTCCCTGAACATGAATTTCCCTCGCTTGAGATCCAAAATAAACATGAAGCCCCAATGATATTGGTGGTTGTTAATAAAAATGTGTTATGATTGTGAAAAACATGAGCCATAGGATCAAACAACAAACAAAGATACCTTCCATGCAAGAGAGCTACAAGCAATAGTATGCAATATTCCTCAACAAGAAAAAGCTATAAAATTCAAGAGTTCAAGAGTATGAAAGCTCAAGAGAGATAATACAATGAGGGTTGAGTGCTATATAGAGAAACCATAAATGAGAAAGGGATTAAATCATGACAAGTGTCAACATCTCATTCAATGAGATAAAATGATCTAATAATAGCTCTCTAATTAACATATAAAATCACTCCTAAGTTTAGCTTAAGTGCATGATAATAAATTATATTAATAATTAATTAATTATTAGCTAATACATGATTACTCTAACACCCCCCTTAAGATGAACTTACAGAGTAGCTAAAAACCCTAAAAAGAGAATGCATGATGGGTCCCAACAAACAAGGCCTAATAAGGTACCCATGTACAAATAATCTAATCTCTCAAAAATGGAGAAAAGGAGAAAACCTCAAGGGTAAAACTCCTCTCTAAAAGAGAGAAAGGTGAATGAAGGACTGAAAAAGCCTCCAAATGAAGGTGAAGGACTAAGAAGCCTCCAATCGAAACGATGTCCCAAAAAGAAGAGGAACATGTAGAACATCACTAAAGCATGAAGAAGCTATAAACAATTGTCAAAAGATGACTGGTATAGTGATGAAATGAATAACCTCCAAAAATAGGAATACAAGAGCATCCATATGGTAAATTCTCCATCTCATTGAAATGCATGGGTAACCAACCATTGATGTATGCTACATCCAACTAGTACATAGGAACAAGAACTAGATACATAGATCACTCAAACATGAAGCCAAGGAAGAACTAGCACCAAAAATAGAAACTCCCCCATAATGTTGACAAGGGAGACCCAAGACAAGTACATTGAAATTGTGTGAAACCAAGAAGTGCATGTAGGAGAAACAACCTACAAATAAAAGAGTGTGCAAACTAAGGCACACACACATGAGGCAAGAATCTCTAAGATTCATTGTTGTTGTGAAGGGACACTCACTTGACAAAGGTGTGATGGCAAACCAAATGCAAACATCAACCCCTCCATGGCACTTTATATCATAGTGCGAGTACAAAAGGCACAATAGGATGTGAAAAATCCCCAAAATGTAACACCATAATGGCACTTTATCTCAGTGCATCTAAAAAATATAAATTACATGTAAAAGATGTCTATAAATCCAAATAGGACAAAAATCTAGAAATGCGTATAGAAAAGCTAAAAACGAGTCATCCAACGCAAATGAAAAGTTTCCAGGAGCTAAGATGTCCAAGTAATTCACCAAAATGTGAAAAAACAAAAAACTAAATAAAATGTACCTAGAGAGAAATCTATAAAAATTGCATGGATGGCTATGAAGAGCTCTAAAAGACTGTCCCAATGTTGTTGGAATTGTGAAAAATAAAGAAACAATTCAAAATTTATGAGTTTGGGGCTGAAAACAACACCTCTAACTTCAATAGGCTATAGAATGTACCAACAACAACAAAAGGTGATGAGACCCACATCACTAGAAATTTGGTGGAACCATCTTTTTGATAATATCTCATTCACCAAATTTTGATATCGTATGCCCAAGTTATGGCCAAAAGAAGAAAAAAAACACCTCTTTTAGAGTACAAAGAGGGTTTAAGGGGGCCCTACCTAGCAGTTGCACTGCTGACATCATCATGATGTCATGTTGACGTTAGCAGAATATTCCTTGGAATATTCTCTACGTTGGCCAAAAAACCTATTCTCAAAAAAATTGTCGAAATATTTTGGCCGTTCGACTGGAAAACTATGTCAGAATACTATCTACCAGGAAATTTTTTAGTCACCTAAAAATTAAAAAAAATAGAAATGAAAAATTGGGCCACTGTATGGCCTCTTGACGTCAGTGGACACCTGTATAATGCTTTAATAATGCTTAGCGCTATTTAAAGTGCAAAACACGAGGCACAAGATCAAACAACAAACAAAGACACCTCCACGCAAGAGAGCTACAAATAATAATATGCAATATTCCTCAACAAGAAAAAGCTACAAAATTCAATATTTCGAGAGTATGAAAACTCAAGAGAGATAATACAATGAGGGTTGAGTTCTATATAGAGTAACCCTAAATGATAAAGGGATTAGATCATGACAAGTGTCAACATCTCATGCAATGAGACAAAATGATCTAATAATAGCTCTCTAGTTAACATAGAAAATCACTCCTAAGCTTAGCTTAAGTGTATGAGAATAAATTAGACTAATAATTAATTAATTATTAGCTAATGCATGATTAATCTAACAAATTGAGCTTAGGCATACCCTCATAGACAATGGATCAGGTCTTAATGTTTGTAGCATTGACCTTCTAGATAAAACTATTGTGGACAAGAACCTTATAGAGCCTAATGATGTTAATATTCATGGCTTTGATAATGTTAATAAGAAACCATTAGGAGTGATCACACTACCCATTAAGGAAGGACCTGTGATCTTACAAACACCTATCCATTAAGGAAGGATCCATGATCTTACAAAAACCTCTTTCACACAATCTTCTCCTAGATAGATTGTGGATTCATGCCATGAAGGGAGTCACATCTACTCTTCATCGTGAGATGAAGTATGAATATAATAACAAGATATGCATAATTAAAGAAGATGAAAAAAGTTATAATTCACAAGTCCAAGATGATCATAACACTTCCAACTCTCTTTTCTCTTTGATTCCAACTTCAAAGGTAGAACCTCTACATGCTGATGATAATCATGATTTTGTTCCACCCACAAAAAAACTCTTAGATGATGATTGGGGACCGTTAGATTTTACACCTTGTTTCAAAGGGGAGTCTAAAATCTCACCACAAAATTTTGAAGAGTCAAACAATGATCATAATATTGCTTAATCTTCAAAAACATGTTTTGGTGATAATTGGGGTTTATTAGATTTCACATCCTTCGGTATGGGAGAGTACAAAATATCACAATCTAAACCTAAAGATTCATGTGTTTTATCTTGCTCTACATAAACAAATTCAAAAACATCACCCCATGATGGTAATGGGGGCTCTTTAACTTCCATCCCTTGTGAGTGGAAGACGCCTAAATTTAAAAAAATTAAAAAGGACTTGTGTGCTCAAGAAAATTCCAATTCTTCTTTGGATCATGTAGATATGATTTATTTATCTGAGTTGGAATGATGTTATGGGCTTGGATACAAAATTCTTTCTAAAAATGGATATAATTTGAAAACATGGAACAAAAAGATAAGGATCAAGTGAAGTCTATACCATACTTTTCCAAACAGGGTCTAGTTTTCCAACCTTCGTCCCCATCTTCATCTAATTCTTTATCAACTATTATATTTATAACATCTTGTGGTAAGAGAGCAATATTTTATTTACAAGGGAAATAAATGTCTTCTACTATTGAGGAAGAGCATATTTTTTCGAGGCTTCTCAAAGCATGCTTGACTACTTTTCCTCTGAAAACACAAAATAAATTTTATAACAAAAACTCATTTTGTGCATATCATCGAGTGCATGGTCATTCTACCAATGAATTTCAATCCTTGAGTAATAAAATACAACAACTTAGTTATTGTGGTGTGCTCCCATAGGTGGATGCACCTAATCCCTCCAAACAATAATGATCGTTATTCTATGGTATTGCTCATCACTATGTGGCATTTGTAGCTTTATTTCTTTTATCATTGTCATTCATGGTGGTACAATCTTAGGTTTAACCATATTTTCCATGGCAGCAACACAATGTTATATTGCATGGTTTTTCTTGTCTCTACACTTGGGGGGAAAGGATAACTAGTTTTGAAGGTGTGCATTCTTTTCTCCTTAAAATACCAACATAACAAGTATGCTAAAATTTTAAGGGGGGGCATATATTACCCCTATCCATTTCATCTTGTGACATTTGACTTATTTACATACCCCTTTAGTGGTGGTGTTGTCATAATTCCCCTTGAGGAGTGGTTATCAATTTGTCCCCTTGGATGTTAAAAGTTTTATAACCTTAGGTGAGTCTTGTTCATCCCCTTGGATGTTAAATTTTATGCACCTTCTTAGGTGAGTCATGTTCATCCCCTTGGACATTAAATTTTATGCACTAAGTTCTAAGGTGAGTTTTGTTTGTCCCCATGGACGTTAAAAAGTGAGACTTTGCAAGATAGTCCATGGATTTGGCATAATGCAGCTTGTTGGTTCATGAACTTGAGCATCCTTTTTGACATGGAAACCTAGCATAACACAACTTGCTATCCAGTAGATCCATGTAGCTCATGAGTGATTTTTACATCCATATGAGAACAACATTTTGTTTAGATAGCACATTCAATGGATGACATTTGGTATTTGAGACAAATTTAAGATTGCGGTCTCTTTACCTTATCGACTTGAATCCTATTAGTACTAACCATGTGTTTGTATTCATATGTGTTTTCTTATGTTCATATCATGTTTGTATTATGTTTTGCATTGTGTAGTGTATTGTGTTGTTTTCTTGACATGTATGGTTTGTGTTGTCTTGTTGCATTACATACATGTGTGTTTCCTTGTCTTTATGTTGGTTCACCATGGGATCTTGAATCTTGGGGGCTTTTGCACCTCCCCTAGATTCGCTTTCATCTTATCTCTTCAACACTCAGACAATCATACCCCTCTTGACATATTCTCTACTTTAGTGTGAGTCTGAGTGTAAGTTCATACTCTCACTAAAGTGGGGCTAAATGTAGCATCGTAAATTGTCACCCTTGATAATTTCACACTAGATTTTTCTCCCTCCTAAGTGCATGGACCTAATTGTACATCTAATGTCTTAAATTATGTATTTATGGCCCATTTGGACATTTATCAAGAAATTGCATTTCAAAACCAAAGAAAACATTTAATATTTTGCTCTTAACACTTTACACCCTACAAAATAGGGCTAGCACAAAGTCACCCTAGGCGACTTGGTCCCCCTATTTTGCCTCCAAATTTTAATTTGTCTAGGACAAAAAATTTCTATTTGAATTTCAAATGTCAAATGTTGGTTATCAGGATTTAATTTTCAAGAAATTAGATTAAATGCATATAAATACCTAGTCATTTCATCATTTGAAAACTAATGAGCATTAAGAAGCAAGAATCAACAATCAAGAGGACTATCAAGAAACTATTATCAAGTCAAGAGCAGTCAGGAGCGAATTTATTGCAACATTTCAACATTGAAGCATCATGTCAAATTTTATGTGAGTTTTTTCATGTTCATGCTATCATTTTGTTTGTGAGGACTAACGCTTGCAGGTCTTTCAAGCAAATAAAGGAAAAACACCAATCAAGCCTTGAGGAGATTTGTATTCCACTTAAATCCTTCAAGAAGTTCAAATATGAGTGGTTAGTTGTAGAAAAGTATTGATTCATGATTCGTTTATTATTTAGCCTATATCCCTCAAAAAGATAAGCTCTCTTTTATCAACTTTTCCATTGTGGAGGTGGAAAAACCAACATGGGGTTTGATTGAAGCAAGCCTCTATATGGCACAATCCTTCCTCTCTCTTTGAATGTGCAAGTTTTTGATCTAAAGAGGATTAGAGGAAGATTTCAGAACATTTATTCAATGTTGTATTCAAACCCTACAACTTAACAAGATACAAAAACCTAGTTATCTCAACATCCGACAAAGATCCAATAGTGAGATCCGGAGGGAAGAAGGCTTTGATTAAACTCTTGAGGATTTTCAAGATATATTTTAAATTAAGTTACTAGGACATAGTTACCCTAGGTGACAGTCCAATAAAATCAACTCCAAATTTATGTGGCAGATGCACAAGACTCTACCTTTCCTAGATCTAGTGTCAGAATTTGGTTTTACAGTTTCTCTATTGTTGAAAAGTTGCATTTATAGATTAGGTCACATAGTTTCATTAGGTCAATAAAATTAATTCAATTTTAATCAATTTCCAAGGCACAAAAGGATCAAATCCAAGGCTAATTGACTCACCTACAAGGTTGCAAGTCAATATAATCTCCTTGTTGAATTGTATCCTAATGTTCTTTTGAAAAAGGATTGATCTTAGGTATTACACATTATACCTAGGATCTCTTTTTTAACTAAATAGGTCCATCAATCCATCCATAATTAATTTGCATACAATTTTCATATATTTTCCATTCCACTCTCAGTTCCAACATGTTTTTCAGAATGACTCTTCAATCCACAAATAGAACAAGGATGAAGATCCCAACACTTTTCATTTTTATGTCCTTCCCTATGAAAATGATAACATTGTAGACACTATTTTCCTTGAACTAATTTGCATGAACCTATAACTCTTACAAATCATTTCTATCTCTCTCACCATATCCAAAGCCTTCATTCTTTGGCCTGACAATTGGCTGAATGGGCTCTCTTATTCCTGGCCCATACTTTCCCAAACATTTTCTTACATATCCCATTCTTTTCATGATTTTCAAACCAACACTCTTTTCAAACCATCCTTTGTTATTAGCATCACAACCTACAAAATTTGTAGATTCAACCACATTCTTTACCTAAAGAAGCTTTAGCTGCATCACCCATATCAAATGAAGAACAAAAATTATTTGCATCACATAAGGCATCATAAATGGATGCTTTATTTTCAAACACTCATTTTATTTCTCCAACAACTTTAGCCTTTTTATTTCTCCAACAACTTTAGCCTTTCTTCCAAATCTCCATCCTTCTTCTTGACCTCATCAAATAGCTTCGGTATTCCTTCTAGCTCTTCATTTTTCTTTTTTAGTTTCTCTAATTCTTTTTCAAGATTCTCAATTGCACACAAATATTCACATCTTTCTTTTCCAAACTCCTTTAAATTTGTTATCAATTGTGAATTATATTTCTTGATTTCCATCACTTTTACTTCCAAAACATTTATTTATTTCTTTACTCTTTTACCAATTTTCCCCATTGAAATAAGATGATTTCAACTTACTTGTTTATGCACTTTATTTTTCTACAATTATATACCTTCTTTCAGAAACTTTGTGTTCCTTCACTCTTCCACAAATTATCTTTATTTTAAAATGAATTGCAAACTAAAACTTTAACTATAACTCATATGTTTGGCAATCTTTCTTGATGTGAGTGTACTCCTTCCCTATCTAATGACAATTAATCTAGCAACAGATTTCATACTATGATTTTTTGACCCCTTTTTTGTCTATTGATGGTTTTACCAAGGACCGTGGCTTTTATTTTCTATCAACTTGTCCTTTTCTCTCTTAGGCATCAATGTTCTCCTCCAAACCTACACTATGTATCTTCTCTTTGATAGTACTTTTTCTTGGTGGCTTTCTTAGCCACAACTTGGCTTCAACAAACAAGAGAAATCTTCCTCTTAAATTCCATGGTTCACCTTTCTAATAGAAAAATCTCTTCTAAGTAAAATCCTTGACTTGTGGTAGCACAAATTATAACAACTTCTCCACATAACTACTAGAATATGTTTCAAAAAACAACTTTAAACTTCTATTTATCTAACATTTGCAATCTTAAGTGATTTGACCCATTTGTGGGCCTTTTCATGGTGGCAGGAATATTTTGCATGTATTTTGATACATTTTATTTTTCACAAATTGGATGAATCAAACAAAAACGATAAAAATAATAATTTATTCTTATCAAAACTTGTTGTATTCCATTGGTAGATTGTAAGGAAGATAAGGGAGTGGAACAAATTCCTATCAACAATAAACCTTATATAATTGCTAGTTTGAGACACATTTTTCCAAAAAATCTCCCACTTTTTGAATAACATGTAAGAGCAATGAGAGGAAGTTAAAACATCATCTCTTAATTACTATGGGTTGAAAGGCCCATAGACTCTGAACACCATCTGAACTTCTTTTTTCTCACACGCTTAGTTAAAGAATCAACAACATTCATCAAAGTCTCTACCTTAACTAGCTTCAACCTGCCATATTTGACCATATCTCTAACAAAATGATATTGTACATCAATGTGCTTGGTCCTGGCATGAAATTTTAGGTTCTTAGCTAGACATATTGCACTTTGACTATCACAATAAATTTTCATTGCACCTTGTTTTATTCCAATAAATGAAGACAGTCTCTTAATCCAAATGGATTCTTTACAAGCACGATTAGTTGTCATATACTTAACTTCAGTAGTTGAAAAATCAATGTGAACATATCTCTTACTTATCCAAATAATTGCACCACCAAATAAAGAAAACACATGAGCACTAGTGGATCGTCTGCTATCAATATCACCTGCCCAATTTGAATCCACATAACCATGAATATTAAGGGAAATCTCATCTTCAGTCAAATTACTATGATAACACAAGGAATACTCTCAGGTGTTGTACAAATATCTAAACTCTTTTAACTACATCCCAATGAACTCTACCAGGATTAGACATATATATGGAAAGAACTCCCACTACTTGGGAAATGTTTGGTCTAGTACAAACCATAACATACATCAAACTTCCAACTGCACTCTGGTAAGCAACTCTACTCATCTCTTCCATCTCTTATGGGGATGTTAGACAATCTAAAATATATATAATTGTTCCAATTAATAAATGAACACACAATGGTCTACAATCATGCATGTTAAACCTTTGTAAAATTGAATTGACATACTTAATTTGGCCAAGCCATACCTTATGTTCACTCTATCTCTTTTAATTTCTATCCCAAGAAAGTGTCTAGCTATACCAAGGTCTTTCATTTCAAATTTAGCAGCAAGTTAAGATTTCAATTCTAAAATCATACCTTTCCCTTTACCAATAAATATCATATCATCAACATATAATGCAATAAATAGGAAATGATCATCAATTTTATAATAAACACAATGACCTAATTTACAACACTCAATTCCTAAACTCAACACATATGTATCAAATTTCTGGTACCACACCTTAGGACTCTGTTTTAGGCCATACACAGATTTCTTTAATGTGTAAACCAATTTAATTTTACCTTTCACCATGTCATATAAATATCCTCCTCGAATTCACCATGAAGGAAAGTAATTTTCAGATCATTTTCTCAACATCTAAATCATAAGAAACAACAATAGAAAGCAAAAATATAATGGATTTCATTTTTACAACAGGAGAAAATATCTCACCATAATCAACACCCTCAACTTGAGAGTAACCTTTTGCAAACAACCTTGCTTTGTACTTCTCAATACCTCCATTTGAACCAATTTTTTTCTTGAAAACCCATTTTCAACTAATAGATTTCCGTCCTTTAGGAAATGGTACAAGATCCCATGTATCATTCTTTTTCAAAGATGCCATTTCTTCATCCATGCAATCTTCCAGGATTTTGCATCATTCATACCTAATTCCTCTTCTACCACCTGGCTCATCCACAGTATTCAACAAAAATACATAATCCAATCATCAATTCAATACCTTCAAGCGATCACAGTTTTGTAGATTCGCCAAACAAGTTGAGCTGAGGTTCTTCCCTCTTCTAAAAGATTTAGAGCTAGATAAGCTCTCCCTCAACTTCTTATCTATATCCATGGGCCTCAATTCAACTTTTCATGTGTAGCAAAATCAAATCACATCTTCCTATTTACTTTGTTCCAGCTACAATGTAACAAAAGAAGTCTTGGTTTCTCTAAAAATAACGCTGCCATTTAAAACATTAAGTTATCCTATTTATATGTGTCCTAACACAAACTAGCCTTCTTACAAACACTTAGATTGGCTCTTAGATCTCTTTTGACCCACCATAGGTGGGGAAGCGTGTTGAACTTGGGCAGCCAAAGGTTGTGCCTACACACATTGTATTAGAATAAATATTTAAACACAATCATATTATTTTACCTCCAATTAATGAAATGGATACCTCTAATCTCACACCACATCTAAGTAGTTTTTTCATGTCATTACATACATGAAAATTCAATAAATATATGCAATGAATTTAGCCAAAAAATTAAAGAACTTATACACAAAGGGAAGAAAAAAAATAATCATACTCATGATCCCACAACTCACTCACTTGATAAGGTTAGTCATGGGAAAAAATATCATGTATGTGAAGAGGTTAGTCATGTTCACCATAACACACCTTAAGTTGAGGTTATGTTAGGGTAAAATAGGAAAATCACCTAATTAATTAACTAATTATTTTATTAGGTCCCTTTTATTGCTATTATTCCTCGAGATTTCATCAAAAAAATCAATCTTTGTTTCATGTCAACTTGGTTTGGAATAAAAACTCCATCAATGTGGTGGATAGTTGGACCCCTCTGGTCAATCATCTCATGCTTTCCAAACTATGGTGGTAGGCCCTCCTCCTCACTAGTTGGACACTTTGGAAGGAGCATAACAACAAGATTTTTTAGGGGGGAAAAAGTGCCCTTGGAATGTTCTAGCCGATCAAACAATCAATAAGGTAAAGGAGAATCTCAATTTTGTGTTTTTCAACCCTAAAAGGAATCCCACTAATATGGAATTTGATATTGTTACTTCTTGGTATTTATCTAAAGTTATAAATTCTCTGAGCTCCAAAATACCTTCTAACCACAATAATACTCATTGGTCCCCCCAACCTTGGATTGTTTAAACTAAACCTCAATGGATCGGCTAAAGGGAACCCAGGTGAAGAAGGAGGGAGTGGTATTATAAGAGATCACATAGGTAAGATGATTCTTTTCTATGCTGTTAATCTCAGTAGACAAACCTCCAATTTCTCTAAGGTGGTTGTTGCTTTCTATGGATTACAAATAGCTAATAGCAGAGGTATTTCCAAGATCTGGATATAGGAGACTCCCGTAAAACCATAATGATGTTAAAATTCCAAGCATCTCCATGCTGGTCTTTGTGGGATATTATAGCTAACACTCACCTTGAAATCATGAGTATAGGATAATTTCAAATTAATCAAGTGTACCGTGAAGGGAACAAGGTGGTGGATGGGATGGAAAATCTTGGAGATTGCGTGGGAAATATTATAATATAAGAGGATATCTTAATGATCCTAAAGAATGTGAGAATTATAATTAACAACGAATAAACTCACTATGATAGAAACTAAACTAAATCCCCTTCATGTTCATTATGACAACACGCACTACCTGAGTTGCATGAAGGAAAATAATTTCCTCCTGCCTCACCCTAGTTACAAGTTAGAGCCCCCTATCACTTCTATTTGCAATTGGTGTTTCCCAAGAGTTTCACTTAGCCCCCATTCCTCTGTTATTGTGACTAGCAAGATGGGCGGGGATTTGGGTCAGGAGGAGCCACTTTTCTACAAGAAATTGGGGAATGATAATGAATTATGGCCAATACTTCAAAAGGAAAGCTTGCCTCCTATATCGAGGCCATGAAAGGGCATGACCCCAACCTATACATACAGTTTACCAATTCTTGGAAGGATGGGCTAGTTGAAGTTAGGGGTATTTATTTTGTGGTTTCAATGGAGATCATTGCAATGGCCATTGGTCTCTCCTTGGAAGGATCTTGTATTCCAAAAAAACCAAGGGTCACTACCAAAAAGATATGGAGAGATTCCAAACAAAGAGGAGAAAGTGAACCATCTTCAAAAAGAGTTCAACAAAGATGATTTGTTAGTCATTTGGAAGAAGATGGTAGAGGTTCTTATGAGGTATGTTACTCTGGAAGTTAGATTTAAAATATTTCATACCCACCTCTTCCCTATGCTCAATCATTTTCATTACAATGTCAAGATGAACTTTTCTTTTTGTATTTATTCTTCCCTTGAGCAACCAGTTAAAGTTGTTTAGGATAAAGGGAAGTCGATGCATCTGAATCAAAGCCTAATTTATCAAATTTACTAGCATAATGTTGCTCTATCCCTTGATATAGCTTCTCTTTCGAGGGTGACTAACTCTACCTTGGTCCTCAAAAGTGCCTTTATGAATTTGAAAGGAAATCCATCTTCCCCTAACCCAACTAATTTGTATACCTTATGCCACCAAGGTCAATAATTACAAGGTTAAACCCTCCCCACACCTCTAAAGGAAAAACCCCTATTATTAAGGACCCCACTCCTGCTAGCAAGAAAAAATGGCCTTTGTTGACCCCCCAAATTTCCATCTCTAACAACTCAGATTCCTCATGGTCCCCTACCCTTGTGGATTCCCATACTGAATTTCCTTATAATGACACTTACCCAACTATTTCCCCTCCCAACTCCCCCTTGATTACCTCTCTTGTCAGTCCCCTAAACTCCACTTTCCAAAATGTTAACTAAGTTCAGGAGCTTGAATAAAATTCATAAAATTATGTTGTTTGTAAGAGTTGTGCTCCCTTGCAAGCGAAATTTGATGAAATAAGCTAGGCCACAAATATCCAAAATGAAATTTTGAAGTGGTTGTTGTCCCAAATCATTACCATTAAAACCAAGATCCAAAATTTGGAGATTTCTATGCTAAAAAAAACCTTGGACTAGCTAGGTGAGGTGGAGGAATCTGGTCATTGGAACTTACTATCTAGTATGGCTAAGACCTTCGAGAATTGGGATACCATAGAGAAAGAGGTTGTAGAGCTAAATTTTTTTATTGGGACCTCAAAGGAGAGAAATAAACTTTAGGAAGAGATTGTTATCCTACAAACCAACCAAGAAAAAACCCTTCGTAGTTTGCAAGAGATTACCAAGTACAATAAAGAAATGGTAAAAAGCACTATTGTCACCATATAGGTGTTCCAACAAGAGCTAAAGAACTGTTAGGGCAAGCACCTTGTAGATGTTCATTTGGATGTCTCTTAGACCATCTCCAAAAAGAAGGGTAAGAAAGGGGAAATTGCTCCAACCCCCTACTGATGATATTGGTAACAAGAACCAGAAGGCTCTATCCTTCAAAGAGAATCTTCAATTCCTTGTAAAGGAATGGCAAGCTATCAAGGGTCTTTGCTTGCTCAGAGATTAGTAGCTAGTTTTGGGCTCATGCTGGTCTCTAGCTATGTTTACACTTGATTTTTTCTGCTAGTCTTTTTCGTGTCCTTGTTTTTTAGTTTTCTAGTTGTCTCACTTCTTGTGAGCTCCTTCTACTAGGCCTTTATGACTATTTTGTAATGGGTATGATCCCTTCCTATTTTTTTCTTAATAAAAACTTTAGCAAACTTATGCTAATTTTAGATCATATGTTCTTTTGTCTCCTATGTTGGTGTAATTAAATGTCTTGTACCTTGTCCTAAGTCATAATTACACCTTAGTTAAGTTTACTTAGGGACCACATAGGAGGTTGTTGGAGATTTTCCACCTTTGGTGGAGTTGACATCTCATACCTCATCACTTCCACCTTTTGTGGACACATCATGTGATCATCTCTCCACCTTTTGTGGGAGATCCACCTTTTGTGGAGATTATCACATTATCTTTTTCCACTTTAGATGGAGTGATAACTCTTCATTGTTGTCACATGTCATAAGATTACCACGCACACTTGTCATAATCTTTATGCCCTCCTATGTTCCTTTCTACCTTGGCTATATAACCAAGTGTGGGTCTCTCTCATTTGTAATCAATCATAATCATATCATATTATTGACATTGAATAAAGTTTATTCTTGTCATAATCTCTCTCTCTCTTTTTGTGCTTTCCATTTGGTCCATAGATCTTGGGTGGCATCCATAGCCAATTCTAACATGGTATCAGAGCGTGTTTGGAGCCATTGGAGAGTCTTATTCTGAAGAGAGATTCTAGATCTGAGGAGGTTCCGTTCGTGGCTCTTTGTTGCAAGTTCAAATCCGAGCTTGCTGGTGCAAATCTGAGCTCACCATTGTGTCCGGAAGGTTCGAGATAGTCGATTTTGCCTTTTGTTTCATCCAAATCGGAGTTACGAGGCCAAATCTACGAGGGTTTGAAGTTGAAGAGTGGTTGCCAGATTCATAAGGTAGCTGCAATTTTGGAGCATTTTGGGTCAACCACCGCCATCAGTTTGCAGAAGGGCCAAAACCCCAAGATCGAACCGCCAAATCGCCCCATTCGTGAAAGGCTTGTCCGTGAGGCAAAAATTCTTGCCCTCAAGAGCCAGACACGCCCCCAAAGGCCATCATTGTGCCACGTCCCTTGAAGGTTTCTTTGGTTGGCTTCTTCATCAGCATTTCCAGATTTGCATCATGTTGATTGTAGTTCTCCTCTTTGTAATGTTGTAATCGCACTAAAATAAAGTGCCACAATCTTCTATTTCAGTGTACTATGTCATGTTCTGTATGCTTCTTTGGATTGATCTATGTATCTAGTGTTAGTTCCTATATACTCAGCGTATGCAGCGGTTGGTTACCCATGCATTTCGGTGAGATGGACTAATCACCATATAGACTCCTATTTTGGAAGCACTCTACCTGTCTTCAGAAGTTTGGTTCTACATCCAGAGACTTGGTGCATGGCTCCAGTGAGACTTGGATTGTACAAATTGTGCATGGCTCTAGTGAGACATGGATTGTACCAATCTGCTATTATTGAGCATTTAGTTGATGCTCACGCAGTTGTCTTTTTGGTTATGACCTTATTCCTGTTGCAGTGTGGATTCTTCTACAGTTCTTCATTGACAGATTCTGCAGTTACTCTTGAGTTGACAGATTCAGCTCAGTCACCAGTTATGTGGCATCTTCTGCAGTTGTACCTGATTCCTTCTATCAGTGCTTTGCACAGTTTGGCATTTCTTTTGGAACAACATTTGGAGGACTCATCATCATCCTTGGTCTACTGTACTTCAGCTTTCACATTGTTCTACATTCTCTCCTTCTTCAGTTTAGATTGGGGACTCTTGACATTGTGACATTTGAGCAGTGACTCTCCATTGAGGGGGGGTTGCATGGACTATCTCTTATGGGGGGGACTTTTTCCTCACTTGAGGTTTTATCCTTCCTAGAGCATGATTCCTGTTTTGTTTCTCTTTTGGGGAGGAGTTTTGTCCCACGTGGTTTTCTCCTTTTCTCCGCTTTATGAGAGATTGCATTGTGTGTACATGGGTACCTAACATGGCCTAGTAGCCGAGACCCATCTTGCATTGTTTGCATTTGTGTACATTCTCCCTAAGTTGCACTTAAGGGGGGTGTTGGTGTAATTAAATGTGTTGTACCTTGTCCTAGGTCATAATTACACCTTAGTTAAGTTTACTTAGGGACCACAGAGGAGGTTGTTGGAGAATTTCCACTTTTGGTGGACTTGACATGTCATTACTTTATCACTTCCACCTTTTGTGGACACATCATGTGATTATCTCTCCACCTTTTGTGGGTGATCCACCTTTTGTGGAGATTATCACATTATTTTTTTCCACTTTAGATGGAGTGATAACTTTTCATTGTTGTCACATGTCATAAGATTACCACACTTTGTCATAATCTTATGCCCTTCTATGTTCTCACCTTGGCTATATAACCAAGGGGTCTTTCTCATTTGTAATCAATCATAATCATTATCATATTAATGACATTGAATACAGTTTATTCTTGTCATATCATTTCTCTCTTTCTTGTGCTTTCCATTTGGTCCATAGATCTTGGGTGGCATCCATAGCCAATTCTAACATCCTAAAATAGGATAAGGACACATTTCATGATCTAATAATCCTCACCTATGATTGCTTTTTTATTTTTCTTTATTATAAGGATTAATTATTATATATTGTAATATTCGAATGCTTTTTTGTATCAATAGAATTCTCAAGGATTGTATAGTAACTTAGTTTTTCTCTCTCTATGTGATAGGCATTTTGATTGTAGGTAATTTTTTAGAGTTGTGTGGTTTAACACTCAACTCCAACATGGTATAAGAGCACTAGATCTAAAATTACCTATCTTTTTTGTGAGTGATTCAAAATTGCATTCAAAAAATGTGTCCTGGATAAAAATAAACCTTTCAATTGGACTCAAAAGATGTCCAAGCCCCTATTTTCATATAAGTCATGATAAAATTTGGAGTAAGAAAAAAATTGAGATTTTTTGTTGGTTTCAAAAAGTCTAAAAAGAAAATGTTTATTGTTGTACAACCACCTTGACTTTTAAGTCATCTTTTTTTATTTTACCTCAATTTTTTTGTTGTCTCAATTTCCATGTCCAAAAGGTACAACTTAATATTTTATTTCAAATTTGTAATCTTTAAAATAAAATTATTATTTTTTATTTTTGGTTTAGCCTATGGTCACAAGGGTGACCAAGACCCTATCGTGACGCTGTCAACCTCTAGATCTTAGCCACTAGTCACATGGGAAACTAAGTGCATATATAGTGTTTATTTTATGTTTTGAGGCCTACAAGATCAATTTTATAGAGATCACTATAACCTTTGCATATGATGTCCAAAATTGATAAATGAAATTCCATAAAAAACTGATTCTAAGAACTTTCTAGTACTACAAGTATCTTTTATTATATTTTACAATTTGTATAGTTTTATCACCTATAAAAGTTTGATCTTCATTTTTGGCTTTTGATCTTATGATTTTTTCTTGTACCTCCAATTTTTGTAATTCTTGTAGTGTTGGAAAGGTATTTCAAAGCTATTCACAACTTTCCATGAACTTTTTTGAGAATTTTTTATTCAATTTGTCACTATTTTGCATTTTGGTTGATTACTTGGTAGTCTTGGCACCTATAAATATTCTATTTATATGAGATGACTTTATTCCAGCTTATATATGTGTATTGAGGTTACAAGTCTCTAATTTTATTATTGGAGGAGGTATTATAGATTTTTATATTCATCCTTCTATGGTAATATTGAAAAATGATAATTATGAATCGTGGAAAAATGGAATCTTGACACATCTTAGGTCGCTTAATTTATTTCCTTATCATTATGGACTCGTACCTGAACTAGACACATTGAGTAGATCAACATGGAGTAATTACTAAAGTAATCATGGGTATGTGCACCAATCTGTGACACAAAAAATATGTCACTTTTGTTTTTTTACCCGAAATGACCATTTGATGAGTGCCAAATTTGGTGCTCGCCAAATGTGAATTCTGAGTCTTTAGGATGCATTATGTTGATTGTCTTTTTCTTTATCTTTCTTTGTCAGAGAAACTATATACATGAAATAAACATTTAAGTATAAGTTGACATTTACTTTCTTATACTTTAAGTTGTATTTCATGTATATAGTTGTAGGATGTTTGAGAGTGGTTTCAAATCTCTTGGAGTTATAATGTAAATTCTAGTTTTTGGAAGATCTTATAATTTTTCAGACTTAGTCAAATTTCACTAATCAGGAGGTTAAATTTTAGTAATCAACAAGTTGTATCATATTTATCTCTCTCTCTCTCTCTCTCTCTATCTTGCTCATTGTTTATCTCTTATACTCAAGACCTCTCTCTCTCACTATCTCTGCCCCTTTATCTAACTCTCTCCCTTAAGCTCAAGAATTACCTCAAGTTACTTGTCCATATATTTCTCTCTCTCTCTCACTCTCTCTCATTCCCTCTCAAATTCTCTCTCTCTCTCTCTCTACTCTTTATCACCTCTCTCTCTCTCATCTTTCCCTCTCACTCTCTCCTTCCCCCTCTCTCCCCCTCTTTCTCTCTCACTCCCCCCTTCCCTCTCTACTTATCTATATCTCTCCATTCTCTACTTCTCTCTATCTCACCTCTATCTCTCCCTCCCTCCCTCTCTCTATCTCTTTGTTTATGTCTCTTTCTTCCTTCTTCCCACCCACCTTACCTCTCTACTTATCTCTATCTAACCTATCCCTTTATACCTCTTTCTCTCTCTCTCCCTCCCTCCTTACCTCTCTCAATCTCTCCACCTTTCTCTCCATGTCCCTTGTCCCCTCTCCCTCTGGCTCCCCCTCTCTCTCTCTCTCTCCCTCTCTCTTCTCTATCTCACCATTCTCTCTCCCCCTCTTCTCTCTCTCCTCCCCTCTCTTTCTCTCCCTCCCCCTCTTTCTCTCCCTCCCTCGCTCCCCCTCTTTCTCTCTAACTCTCTCCTTCCCTCTCTACTTCTCTCTATCTCTCATTTCTCTCTTTGTCTCTCTCTCTACTTCTCTCTATTTCACCTCTATCTCCCCCTCCATCCCTTCTTCTCTCTCTAATTTTATCTATCTCCTCCCCTCTCTATATCTCTTGCTCTCTCTTTCTCTCTCTCTTCCTTCCTCTCACCTAACTTTCCTATCTACTTCTTTCTAGATAAAATTATAGAGGGAAGGAGGGAGGGAGAGAGAGAGAGGTGAGATAGAGAAAATTATAGAGGGAAGGAGAGAGAGAGAGGGGAAGATAAAGACAATTAGAGAGGGAGGGAGGGAGGGAGAGAGAGAGAGGTGAGATATAGAGAACTAGAGAGGGAAAGGGAGAGAGAGAGAGAGATAAATAGATAGGTAGATAGAGAGAGAGGTCTAGAGCATAAGAGATGAATAATGAGTGAGATAGAGAGTGATGATACAACTTGATGATTATTTAAATTTTACCTCCTAATTACTGAAATTGACATGTTGATTATTGAAATTTGACAAAGTCTAAAAAATTGTAAGATCTTCCAAAAACTAGAATTTGCATTATAACTCCAAGAAATCTGAAACCACTCTTAAACATCCTAAAACTATATACATGAAATATAAATTAAATTATAAGAAATCAAATGTCCATATGTAAATGTCAACTTATAGTTTGACTAACTAAGAAAGAAAAAGACAAAGGAAAAGGAAACAAAAAGAAAATACATTGAAAAAATTCATCATTCACATTTGGCGATGCTATTTCATTTAGCGAGTACCAAATTTGGTGCTTTCCAAATGGTTTTCATTGGGAAATACCAACCCTTTGGATTGGATTTGACTGAGGCATCCAACCCAAAGAGTTGGACAACCATTTCATGCCACTTGGACGTGATTTTTTGAAAGGGTGAAAAAATTTCACACATTTTTGGTCGTTCTCTCCATTAGGTTTGCACATGTTTCAATAAAAATTTATAAAATTATTGTGATGACATTAGGCTCTCCTAGCTATCTAAATATATATTTTTTTATGTTTTGATTATGTTAAGCTTTTCATCTATAACTTCTCTTGTTAGTGCCTCTGTTTTTTGTCAAAAACCAACATGTGCTAGTTTGGGTGTAGATTTTTACTTGTTCATCAAATTTTGAAATAAATTACATTTTTAGAAATTAAAATCCATTATACACATAATGGAAAAAATGATTTTTGATTAGTTTTTCTAAAATTTAGGGGAGAGCACGCTCAAATTTTAGCTTTTTAGGATGTGTCCACTTCAGAAATTAGTAAAATATTATATATTCATTAAAAAAATTGCCAAAAAAACTGGCATAAACTACATTGTATTAGCTAATTTCTCACCATTGCAATTTTTAAAATTCCCTAAAAAGTTAACCTTTTGGGGAGGCCACAACAGACGCTATGTTGTTCTTTTATTAAAACACGGGCACTTTTGCTGGGTCCCCTTTTCAAACCCTTAATCTTCATTATTTTCAAAAAAGTAGTAGCTTAGAAAGTAGATTCAAAGCACTCAACTCTTGTTCTTGTTGCATCTTCAAATTTTGAGTGTAACTATCTTCATTTTCTCGTGAACATCAAACTATGTTGATTCTAGAAAAAAAGTTGCATCTTAATAGCCATTTTTTTGTCACAACTTGGTGCACATACTTCCATGCATTAGCTATTAATTATTAGTCTAATCCATTTCATGCACTTAAGCTAAAATTATGAGTGCTTTTTTGTTAACTGAAGTGAGCTATTATTAGATAATTTTGTCTCATTGTGTGAGATTTTGACACTTGTCATGATCTAATCCCTTTATCATTCATGGTTTCTCCTATAAAGTACTCACCCTCATTGTATTATCTTGGCTGAAGATATCCTTGAAGATTCTTGAGGTTCATTCTATAAGTTTTTCTTATTGAGGAATAGAAAATATTTGTTTTGTAGATCCTTTGTGTGGAAGGTGTCTTTGTTAATTGTTTGATCCTACATCCTGTGTTATTCACAATTCTAACATGGTTGTCCACCTCCTACAATGATTCAACAACTAGGCCTTTACAACCATGATTCAGAGATTGGACATCTAACCTGAATAGCTATCTCAATCATCATGAAGGTGCATTTAACTTGTCAACCCAGGGATGTGACCTTGAAATGGGTCAACACAGTATGTGCACTAGGAACCCAAAGTAGCCATTTTCATTCTACAGCTAGGAAAAACACAATGCTGAAAGTAAATTGCTTAGAAAGGAATAGAATTTATGCTAACCATCAATCAACAATCACACCAAGCTGAAATGCATGTCATAAATGAAAATCTGAGCAAACAAATAGGACACTACTCTATCTGCTTTGGTTGTAGGAACAATCATAGAATGGAATTCTAGTGGCTGCATGAATAGTCGATGCCATATTTTTAACTAATCATTGAACATAAAGTAATACTAAAATAAGGGACTAATTACTCACTAAGTGGGACCCCTTAGATAATTATCCTCTAAAACTAATGAAAAATCAGACGCTCGAACTCATAACTTTATTTTATTCACTACAAATCATGAGTACAAAAGAGTAGTATGTTTGTATTGCTGAGAACTAAAGAATGCGAGTATAGTATAAAATTGTGCAATCTTTAGAGAAGGAGCATCATATCTTTATTTATACTACCAACTAAACAAGGCAGTTAAATCCACGAACTGGGAGGACGCCATTCAGGGAAAATAGAGAAAGTGGAGCGGGGACGGTTATGCATGCATGGAATCCAGTCAGACATGCAGGTCCAAATGTAGATTCAGCACAACAGTAATGCCTACAACTGCTCAACATCATTAAATTCCACTATAAGGTGGTTATGTTTAGTTTACATGATGAATCTCCTGCCATTGACCTCCTTTGACCTTTGAACGATTCCCTTGCTAGACGTTATGGTGCATGCCC